>PVIY010037241.1:0-24823 GCA_004026745.1 Myrmecophaga tridactyla
TCAGAGAAATGCATTAATAATACCTTACAGTACATAGTCTTATTAAGACTTAAATTTCAACCACCATAATGTGTAGCCAATTTTCATAAAATGTATTACATATTGAAGTATTTTATACATTATCCCTCATTTCATTTACCCTAAACATTCCTACCTTATAAAAATGGGAACCTGTTGGTCTAAATCTAAATCCATATTTTAGTAATTTGGAAACACACACATTATAAGGTCCAAACAGGAGGGTAGCTATTGATGCTTTTTCTAGATATATATGATGCTCATCTCTAGAATAAAGAATAAACTCCAGACCGCAACTGAACAGTGAAAGTCATAGCTCTCAGGGTGCTGATAGCAGAGATCCAAGGTTGGGCTCCCTTTTGAGCATAGTGGTTCCCAGAAAGTGGTCTCTAGACCTGGGAACTGAGGTGTGAAAATTTATAGGTCCCACCCCCAGATCTACTGAATCAGAAACTGGGACGGGGCCAGCAAACTTACTTTAGCAAGCCCTCTAGGTGATTCTGATGCCTGTGAAAGAGAACCACTGTTGTAGCCAAAGGACACCAATCTTGTCACTGCATTGGTGAGCCAATTTTTATGCACTTCAACCATATTCATATTTTCCCCTCTTTTTTTGAGCCATTGGAGACCACTTCTGCTCTATTTAAAAAATTGATTTCACTTTAGCGTGCTATCCTATTTTGTATCTCTATTATTTTATCTGTCTAATCACCATTTACTTTAAAAGAGGAATGGAAGTAGCAGTAGCTTAAGAGGGCGTGTGTTACAGATCACCTTCATGGTGAAGGAAAAAAAACCAGTTCATTTTTGCCCATGTCTTCTCTTCCCTAGAAATTTTATGGTGATTTTCCAAATGCAAGTTCTTTTTTCCTGCTTCCTTTATATTTATTAGGTTACCCTCTTTAAAAAAAAATTCTTTGTAGTGAAATATTTAGCTCATTTATTCACAATCATTTTGTCTAATAAACAAATATAAACCTATGATTTTTTTTTCTCTTAACAGAAAGTTTTGGCACTACCTGTTAATTTTGGCATATTGTGCTCTCGTTATCACCAGTTTACAAGTGAATGTGATTGCAATTTTGGTTTCCTCTTTGATTTAATGCTTATTTCAGATTAAAAATTTCTTCATGGTTTAATGTTTTATTTGTAACTTCCAGTTGTGTGACTTTTTGCTAAAACATGACATATGAATTTCTAGACAGTAGAATTTATTAAAGATTTCTTTGATGTATAGAATAGCATTAATAATTAAGAACTAACTTAACAATTGTGCCAATCAGGGCAAGTTACATCTTCTTTGAGTTTTGTTTTAAGTTAATGAATAGGAATAACAGTACCCTTTAACTAAATGCATTTGTTATAAAAATCAAATGAGCTAATGAATATGAGAGATCTGAAGAAATCACAAAACGCTAGGTAGATCTTCAATTTTATGTAAGCTTTTATATTTAGTGATGCCCAAACATTTATGATGCATACCCTTATATTGATTGTACCATGTTAATTGTAACTTATTTATTCAATCATTCATTCAATTTTAGCTATGTATCAGGTACTATATTAGACAAAGGTGATGTAAACATGAATAAGAAATGTCCTGCCCTCAAAGAGGAGTTTTCAGTTTTATGAAGAATTCTGTGAAGAATATGGGAAATGTTATAAAAAGAGGTATATACTGAATGATGCCAAGCAACTTAATCCTCAGTTTTCTCATCGGTAAGAATTAGAATAATAAGAATGATTTTCTCATAAAACTGTGGTAATTGTACAAGATACTAAATGTAAAACCCTTGCAATAGGGCTGGCAGCGGTGGCTCAGTGGCAGAGTTCTTGCCTGCCATGCCAGAGACTTGGGTTCATTTCCTGATGACTGCCCATGCAAAATAAAATAAAATAAAATAAAAAACCTTGCAATAGTATCTCTCCCATTCCATTTGAAAAAGTATGTGAATTACCAGTAGAATATTCCCAAGAGTGGCAAGACAAGCAATATCAAGCCAAGATAATTAGGGTTTGAAGCTGAAATCCATTTTAGTACCACATTTTCTTTGGAGGGACAGGAAGGGGAGGCTTTATATGGAATCCTACAAGAGAAATCCCTGACAGATTTATGAAGTACATTCAATACATTAAAGTGGTCAATTTGTGCTGAGAAACTCCTTAACTATCCTTCTAAACACTGCATATGCACATGGAGGAGTGCGTGAATGGGCTCATACACACACACACATGCACGCATGCACGCACATATACAAATACTGTGTACTTTAGTCTCTGGGTGAGATTAATTATACCATTTTTTTTCAAAGACACTATATTTCTGGAGGAAGCTCGTGCAAAAACGGCCCTAGAACACTTGAAACCTGGGGGTAAATCCTATTGTAAATTTCACACCTTAACAGAGCGAATCTATTACATTTAAGGTGTTTCAAATTTTGTGTAATTATCTGCATGCTAGAGGGCACAAGACAAAACAAGTAGCTCTATCCTAAATTTAACAATTTGATCATTTATAATATATTTGTTGTATCTGAAACATTATGGAGGTAAACATTATACTATACCATATTTGTTAATTCAGGCCTACGAAAAATCATATGCTGTTTCTGTGAAGATGGAGGAAGAGGATAGGCTGAGTTCACCCCTGCTCTGTGGAACAACTACAGAAGTGACAGAAAAATGACCAGGACAGCAGTTCAGGGTGTGGGTAAGGTTGTCTACACTATATAGGGAGGTCCTGGATGAAAAAGTGGAGATGTTAGGACTGAGAATGGGATGAGTGTGTTCAGTCATGACTCCATCTGGGTCAACTGGCAATGGGCAGGAAGGAGCAGGTCTGAAGGAGCAGGTGCACCCCTGCACTCCTGTCTGCCTCTGCAGCTAGCCTGGGAGATCTTCCCTCTCAGCCTCAAATCTGCAAGCTCCCATGAAGAACCTGGAACTGGTTTGCTTGCACACAGACCTTCTGATCAGTGCACAGTACGTGCCCCCAATTCCTGAGACAGGCTGCTGTGGCGCTGGTTTTTTTTGGTAGAGATAGGGTGCCCTCTGTTTGGGAGGACGGATGCAGAGTAGGGCTGGTCTGACAGTTGAATGGTGAAGACTCTTATTGGGTCCTGTACTGCTCTTCTTTGCCCATGGAGGTCCAGGGCCCTGAGGCATGCACAGGCAGAGAGGCATGGCCAAGGAAGCAAGCCAAGATATGCTACTCCACTAGGCTTTTCTGGATTGGATGAGGGCAGGGGCGGTTTGAGTATTGACTCACAGCCCAAAGTCATCTAAGCAGGACCCTGGCAAGCACCAAACCCATTAGGCCCCCAAGCAGATTCTCTGCTGAGGTGCATACTACCTGTCCACAAGCCAGAGGTGGGAGGCTTTCAGCATGCACTGAGATGAGTGGCACTGGCTACTGCACTGGATCTATATCCTGCTCAGCCAGCTACCACTGTAGGAGAGGGGGGCCTGAGAGGAAGAGATGGCCCAAGAGCATCATCTGCTGGGAAGATGAAGAAAGCACAGTCTGGCAAACTGCCTTTCTGCCTACCTTTCAACTTCAAGTAGGGTTTCAGTACCTGCATGAGATCAGGGCCTCAGTTTGGTGGGGGATTACTGACAAACCAAGAGCAAAAGGAGACCTTCAGTGCAAACCCAAGCAAATACAAAACCTTAGACAAGCAAGGGAAATCAACTTTCAAAATAACTTGATCAAGATAATCAAATGCCTCAAGTCAACAGAAAATCACAAAGCCTATGACGATGCAGGCAGATGAGGTCCAGTCAAATGACCAAATTAACACACTACAGGAGATACAGACTTTGGAACAGCTAATCAAAGACATTCATACAACCCAACTAAACAAATTCAGTGGGTGTGTTAATGATATAAAGGAGATAAAGAAGATACTAGAAGAGCATAAAGACAAATTTGAAAGAATAAATACAAAAATAATGGATCTCACAGAGATGGAAGATATTGTAGGCCAAATTAAAGATATACTAGAAATACAAAGCAGCAGATTTGAAGAGGCAGAAGAAAGAATAAGCAAACTAGATGACAGGAAAACTGAATTTGAGCATACAAAAGAAAAGATGGCAAAAAAGATGGAAAAATTGGAACTGGATCTCAGGGAAATTATGGCCAACACGAAGAACACAAATATAAGAATCATTGGAGTCCCAGAAGGAGAAAAGAAGATAAACCACAAGGAAGATCAGTTGAGGAGATAATGGAGAAAAACTTCCCAATCTTTATAAAAAATATATGTGCTGGTTTGAAATGATGTATGTACCCTAGAAAAGCCATGTTTTAATCCTAATCCCATTTTGTAAAGGCAGCCGATTCTTTTAATCCCTATTCAGTATTGTATGTTTGAAACTGTAATCAGATCATCTCTCTGGAGATGTGAGTTAATCAAGAGTGGTTGTTAAACTGGATTAGGTGACAACATGTCTCCACCCATTCAGGTGGGTCTTGATTAGTTTCTGAAGTCCTATAAAAGAGGAAACATTTTGGAGAATGAGAGTGATTCTGAGAGAGCAGAATGACATAGTCATGAGAGGCAGAGAGCCCACCAACCAGTGACCTTAGGAGATGAAGAAAGAAAATGCCTCCCGGGGAGCTTCATGAAATGGGAAGCCAGGAGAGGAAGCTAGCAGATGATGCTGTGTTTGCCATGTGTCCTTCCAGATGAGAGAGAAACCCTGACTGTTTGCCATGTGCCTTCTCACTTGAGAGAGAAACTCTGAACTTCATCGGCCTTCTTGAACCAAGGTATTCTTCCCTGTGGCCTTTGAGTGGACATTTCTATAGACTTGTTTTAATTGGGACATTTTCTCAGCCTATCTGGGACTCAGAAATTAATGAGTTGTAAACTAGCAACTCATTAAATTCACCTTTTTGAAAGCCATTCCATTTCTGGTATATTGCATTCCAGCAGCTAGCAAACTAGAACAATACAGATATGCAGAAAAAAAAGAATCCCAACAAACCACAAATAGACTAAATCCAAATAGACCCACTCCAAGACATGTACAAATCAGACTCTCAAGTGCTGCAGAGAAGCAGAAAGTCCTAAAAGCAGGAAAAAAAATAAAGTGGTTTGCAAAATACAATGGAAGCCATATAAGACTAAGTTCAGACTACCCAATAGGCACTATGGAGGTGAGAAGGCAGTGGTATAAGATTCTGAAAGAGAAAGACTTCCAGCATAGAATTCTTTATCCAGTGAAGTTGTCCTTCAAAAGTGAGAGAGAGATTAAAATGTTTAGACAAAATATGCTGAGAGAATTTGTCAACAAGAGACCAGCCCTGTAAGAAATACTAACAAGAGTCCTGTTGGCTGAAAAAAAAAAAGACATAAGAAGGAAGTATGGAGAAGGACACTGAATTGAAGAGTATCAGTAAGAATAACTTAGAGGATAAAAAAAGAGGGAAAGGAATATATAGACCTGACAAATAAAAACCAAAGGATAAATGGTAGATTCAAGAACTGCCTTTATAGTAATAACTTTGAATGTTAATGAACTAAACACACCAATTAAAAGATACAGATTGACAGAATGGATTAAAAAATATGATCATCTATATGTTGCTTACCAGAGACTCATCTTATAGACAAGGATACAAATAGACTGAAAGTGAAAGCATGGAAAAAGATGTTTTATACAAGCTGTAACCAAAAGAAAGCAGGAGTAGTATATTAATATTAGACAAAATAGACTTTAAATGCAAATATGGCATAAGAGACAAGGAAGGACTCTACATATTAAGAAAAGGGGCAATTCACTAAGAAGAAAAAACAATCATAAATGCTTATGCACCCAATCAAGGAGCTCTAAAGTGCATGAGGCAAACTGGCAAAACTGAAGATAGAAACAGATGTTTCAACAATAAAAGTGGAAGACTTAAATACATC
Source organism: Myrmecophaga tridactyla (assembly GCA_004026745.1). Lineage (NCBI taxonomy): Eukaryota > Metazoa > Chordata > Mammalia > Pilosa > Myrmecophagidae > Myrmecophaga > Myrmecophaga tridactyla. The sequence goes on from PVIY010037241.1 coordinate 5,937, forward strand.
TCTCTCTTCTATAGACAGAACAACCAAAAAGAGGATCAATAAGTAAACAGAGAACCTAAACAATGTGATAAATGAATTAGACCTATATATACACATATATATATATACCCCCAAACACCAGGATATACATTCTTCTCTAGTGCTCATGGAACATACTCAAGGATAGATCATATGTTGGGGCAAGAAACAGGAAATAACACACTTAAAAGGACTGGAATTATTCAAAGCACATTCTCTGACCATAATGAAATGAAGCTAGAAATCAATAATGACCAAAGTCCGAGAACCTTCACAAATATATGGAAATTAAATAACATACTTTTAGACAATCAATGGGTCAAAAAAGAAATTGTAAGAGAACTGTAAATATTTGGAAACAAATGAAAACGAGAACACAACATATCAGAATTTATGGGAGGAACAAAGGCAGTGATGAGAGGGAAATTTATTGCCCTAACCACCTATATTAAAAAAGAAGAAAGGGCGGGCCATGGTGGCTCAGCAGGCAGAGTTCTCGCGATTTCCAGTGCCTGCCCATGTTAAAAAAAAAAAAAAAAAAAGAAGAAGAAGAAGAAAGAGCAAAAATTGAGGACTTAACTGCTCACCTGGAGGAACTACAGAAAGAACAGCACACTAACCTCAAAGCAAATAGAAGAGAAATAACAAAGATTTAAAGCAGAAATAAAAGAATTGGGGAACAAAGATAGAAAGAATCAATAAAACCAAAAGTTGGTTTTTTGAGAAAACCAGTAAACATTGAGGGACCCCTGGGTAGGCGACAAAGGAAAAAAAAGAGAGAGGATGCAAATAAACAAAATCAGAAACGAGAGAGGGATGGTTAACACAGACCAGGAAGAAATAAAAAAAAAAAAATCATAAGAAGATACTACAAACTAGACAACTTTGATGAAATAGACAAATTCCTAGAAATATATGAACAACCTACACTGACTTGAGAAGAAATAGAAGATCTCAACAAACCAATCAGAAGGAAGGAGATTTAATCAGTCATCAAAAATCTTCCTACAAAGAAAAGCTCAGGGCCAAAAAGCCCAGGGGAATTGTACCAAATGTTCAAAAAGAACTGACATCAATCCTGCTCAAACTCTTCCAAAAATTTTGAGGAAAAAGAACATTATCTAACCTATTTTATGAAGCTAACATCATTCTAGTACCAAAACTGGATAAAGATGCTGTAAGAAAGGAAAACTATAGGTCAATCTCCCTAAAGAATATAGATACAAAAGTTCTCAACAAAAGACTTGCAAATTGAATCCAACAACACATCAACACATTAAAAGAATTATACACCATGACCAAGTGGGAATTATACCAGACACGCAAGGGTGGTTTAACACAAGAAAATCAATCAATGTAATAAAAAACATTAACATATTAAAAGGGAAAAAAAATCAAATGATAATCTCTACTGACGCTGAAAAAGCATTTGGCAAAGTTGAGCATCCTTTTCTGATAAAAATATGTCAAAAGCAGTAATCGAAGCAACCTTCTCAAAATAATAAAGGGCATATATGAAAAACAATCCACATCATATTTAATGGTGAGAGACTGAAAGCATTGCCCCTAAGAGCCAGAACAAGACAAGGATGCCCTCTTGTCACCACTATTAGTCAACACTGTGCCAGAAGTTCTAATGAGAGCAATCAGGCAAGTAAAAGAAATAAAATGAATCCAAATCAGAAAGGAACTAGTAAAACTTTTATTATTTGCAGATAACATGATCTTATAAGTGGAAAATCCTGAAAAATCTATGACAAAGCTACTTGAGCTAAGAAACATTTAGCAAAGTGGTGGGATACAAGATTAATATGCAAAAATCAGTAATCTTTCTATATACAAGTAATGACCCAACTGAGAAGTCAGTTAAGGAAAAAAAAAGAATCAAGTACTTAGGAATAAACTTAACCAGGGATGTAAAAGAGCTGTACACACAAAACTATTGTTTTGCTAAAAGAAATCAAAGAAGATCTAAATAGGTGGAAAGACATTTCTTACTCACGGATAGGCAGGTTTAACATCGTTAAGATGTCAATCCTACCCAAACTAATCTACAGATTTAACGCAATACCAATCAAAATTCCAACAACTTACTTTGAAGACTGGAAAAGCTAGTTATTAAATTTATTTGGAAGGGAAAGACCTCAGATTGCTAAAATATTCTAAAAAAGAAGAATAAAGTAGGAGGACTAACACTTCCTGATTTTAAAGCTTATTATAAAGCCACATTGGTTAAAATATCATGGTACTGGCACAAAGAAAGATATACTGACCAATGGGATATAAACAAGAGTGTGAAGACAGACCACCAAATCTGATGTCAACTGATATTCGACCAGGATTCCAAATCCACTGAACTGGGACAGAATAGTCTTTTCAATAAACGGGCATAAGAGAACTGGATATCAATAGTCAAACGAATGAAAGCTCCTGACCTTACACCACATACAATATAAGAGCCAGTATCATAAAACTCTTAGAATAAAAAATAGGGAAACATCTTCAAGACCTAGTAATAGGAGACAGCTTCTTAAACTTTACACACAAAGCACAAACAATGAAGAAGAAGAAAAAAAAGATAAATGGGAACTCCTCAAAGTCAGATGCTTTTGTGCCTCAAAGGACTTTGTCAAAACGGTGAAGAGGTCACCAACTAAATAGGAGAAAGCATTTCAAAATCATGTATTGGATAAAGATTTGATATCCTGTATATATAAAGAAATCATAAAATTCAACAACAAAAGAACAAACAACCCAACTATAAAATGAGCTAAAGGTATGAATAAACATTTTTCCAAAGAGCACATTTATATGGCTAAAAAGCATATCAAGAGATGCTCATTTTCGTTATTTATAAGGGAAATACAGATCAAGACTAAAATGAGGTATCACCTCACACCCATAAGAATGGTTGTTATTAAACAAACAGAAACTACAAATATTGGAGAGGGTGTGGAGAAACTGGAACACTTATTCGTTGATGGTGGGAATCTATGATGGTACAGCTGCTGTGGAAGACAGTTTGGCCGTTCCTTAGAAAACAAAATATCAAGTTGCCCTACTACCTGGCCACACCACTACTCAGTAAATACCCAGAAGAGTTGAAAGCAGTGATGCGAACAGATATTTGTACATTGATGCTCATTGCAGCATTATTCACAATCACTAAAAGATGAAAACAATCCAAGTGCCCAACAGGTGAGTGGATAAACAAAATGTGGCATATACATACAATAGAATGTTATCTAGCAGTTAAGATGAAATGAGATCCTGAAGCATATGACAACATGGATGAACCTTGAGGACATAATGCTGAGTCAAAAAAGCCTGACACAAAAGGTTAGATCCTGTACAATTTTGCTATTATGTCCTTGGTAAAGATAAACTCAGATGCTTTACCTTTGAGGCTAAACTCAAAGGTAAAACTTCCATTATTTACAGATAACATGATCCTATATGTGATACACAGAAGCTAGAAATAGGTGAATGGTTAGCTAATGAGATTGAACTTAAATGTAAAGGAATAGATAGAAGTGAAGGCAGTTCATTAGTGGGTTTATAAGTAATACTGCAAATTGTAGGTAAACATGATTGAAAGGGGTTGTTCAGAGCCATGTATCCCACTGATTAACACTACAAATATAAATAAGTTCTTGCATGAACTACTTCAAAGGTATGAATCTTATACAAATAGTTAATAATTGAGGAGGATGGGGGAAAGTATTATTGCATGCTATGGTCTGTATTTATTTTAGCAGGAAGAAGTCAACAGTATGACAGCAATATCAGGGGTAAATAATTGTGGGGGAAGGACAAGGGTTAAGGGGGAGGTTTGGATTTTCTACTTGGTGAGGGTGTTTTTAACTGTTATTTTTCTCTTTGGAGCAATGACAGTTGTCTAAAATTGAGTGTTGATGATTGTACAACTAAGTGAGTATAATGTGAGACATGGGTTCTTTATTTTGGACATTATCCATGAGGCCCAATGGATGGAGGTGGCTGAAGGGTACAATGACTGAGAAGTAGAAAGGCAAACTGTGGTGTATACATATGATGGAAAACTGTGCGGCTGCAGAAAAGAATGAAGTCATGAGACAGGCAATGAGGTAAATGAGTCTTGAGGATGTGTTCTGCAAAATAAGCCAGGAACTGCATGAATCTTGTAAAAAGAGTATAGAAGTTCTGGATATAGGGGAAAACTGCTATTGCATGCTATGGGCTATGTTTAACAAGAAAACATCAACAGTACCACAGCAACACCAGGGGGAAATAATTGGGGGAGGGATAAGAGTTAAGGGGAGGTTTGGATTTTCTATTTGGTGAAGGTGTGTTTATTGGTTATCTTTCTCTTGGGACAAAAGAAATTATCTAAAATTGAGTGTTGATGGACGGTTGACTTTGGACGTTATACATGATACCCAATGAATGGACGTGGTTGAAGAATGTACTGATTGAGATGTAGAATGGTAAACAATGGTGTATACATATGGTTGAATATTGTGCTGCTAAAAAAAGAAACAAAGTTGTGAGGCATGCAATATTGTGAATGAACCTGTGGGACATTTGGTGAGGTAAAATAAGCCAGAAACAAAAGAGCAAATAAGGGGCCTAGATGCTAAGCTCCTATAAAAGTCACATTTAGTCCAGACCAGTAATTGTTATTTCTGGAGTTTGAGGGGATGTTATATATATATACAAATTGGCATTTAGAGATAAGAATGAAGCCAATCAGGTTGGGATTAAGGTAATTCAGAATAGAGGGATAAGGAAGACATTGTCTATATTTTAGAACCTCATCTACTTTTTGAGACTGAAGGAAGGAAGGTTTATTTTGGCCAGAACCTAAATTTTCTGAAGCATGTAATGTACCTCAACTTGAAGGACAGATTATTTAAACAATCTAAACATAGGGAGCCCAGAATAAGAATGGGGGCCTTTAATCTTGTATAGCTTAATGTAATGCCTAGATAAATCTCAGAGCATATTAAGCAGATAATCAAAAAATATTGGCAAAGTCCCTTGAAGGATGGGAGAAAAAATATGGAACTATTAAACTTTACCATTGGGGAAACTTCTGATATTGTCTCAAACATTAGGGACCCAAAACAATAGGCCTAGCCCTTGATCTTGAGGCTTGCCCTTGTGAAGCTTATATATGTAGTGGAGAATCTTAGCCTACCTCTAGGTATGCCTAAGAGTTACTTCTGGAGGACCTCTTCTGTTGCTCAGATGTGGCCTCTCTCTCTCTCTCTCTCTCTAAGCCCAACTTTGCAAGTGAAATCTTTGCCCTCCCCTCTACGTGCGGCACGGCATCCAGGGGTGAAAGTCTCCCTGGTGGTGTGGGAGGTGACTCCAGGGATAAGTCTGGCCCTGGCACCATGGGATCAACAATGCCATCCTGACTAAAAGGGGGAAAAGAAGTATAACAAGGTATCGGTGGCTGAGAGAGTTCAAATAGAGTTGAGAGGCTACTCTGGAGGTCACTCTTATGCAAGCTTCAGTTAGACTTTGCTACTTATCATAGCTTGCCAAACCCCAACCAAAACCATTCCTGACAATACTAAAGAACATTTAGGGCATTATATAAGACTCCACAAAAGTTCCATGCACTAGGGTAACTTTCCAGAAATCTAAAACCTTGAAATGGGTCACTGGACCAGATACGTCCTGAAATGCAGAGGGGCCAGCCTCTCCACAGCATCAACTAGTTCCATCCCCCTATCCCATATTATCGACAGCCCTTCCAACAAGAAAAAGTTAGAATGGCCATAGCCCAAATACCCCTATAGAGTAGGAGAAAGATCAAAGGTGACAGTGGAGTTATACAGAGAAGAGAGGGTTTAACAAATGAGTATGATTGCTGAATCATGATATTATTATTTCTTTTAGTCTCTAGTATGTTAGAGCAGCTAGAAGTAAAAACCTAAAATTGTGGCACTGTAACCCATACCAAACTGTGAAATCTGATCTACAAGATATGATGTGTTTTGAAATTCATTGCTTTTTGTGTATGTTATTTTTCACAAAAAAGAAAAAAAGTTGATTGCGATGATAAGTGCACAGCTATATGATCATATTGTGAACGACTGATGGTACACTTTGTATGATCACAGGGTATGTGACTATATAATATATATCAATGAAAATGCAAAAAATAAGCCAGAAACAGAAAGAAAAATATTGTATGGTCTCTTTTAGATGATACGTATAAGAAAATTGGGGCCTGAACTGTAAGCTCTTACAGCAGTCACATTTATTCTTGAGCTTTAAATGTTATTTCTAGATCCTGAGATGCCCAGGTATACCTGGTATTTACCTGGAACTTTGAGTAGCTGTGTTATACCTAGTCTCAGAGCCGGAGTTCTGCAGCTCTGAAATTCAGCATTGCTACACAAAATAACAGTTAAAGAAACCAAAAATAAGATCAGACTTCAATTAGAGATGAGAATGAGGCTGATCTGGTTGGGACTAAGGTAAATCAGAATACATAGTAAGGGATGACAGTGTCTGTATTTTAGAACTTCACCTAATGTATGGGACCAAAGAAAAAGAGCTTTATTTGTGGAAACCCTAAATTTTCTCTAGCACACACTCTAACTTAACCTAACTGGATAGTTCATTTAAACAGCCAAAACACTTGAAGCCCAGAATGGGAATAAGGACTTGTAATTCTGTATAGCTTAATGTGTACTTGGTTACATCACAGAGTATGTGGGCAGATAATTAAAAAGTATAGGCAAAGTTACTTGAGGGACTGGAAAAAAATATGGAACTATTGAATGTTCCCACCTGGGAAACTCTTGATACTTTCTCAACATTAGGGGCTCCCAAGTTACAGACCAAGCACCTGATCTTGAGGCTTGCTATTATGAAACTTATTTATGTAACTGAGAAGCTAAGCCTACCTATAATTTTGCCTAAGAATTACTACCAGAGAACCTCTTTTGTTGATCAGATGTGCCCTCTCTCTCTCTAAGTCCAACTTTGCAAGTAAAATAATTACCCATCCCTTACACCCCCATGTGGCACATGACGTCCAGGGGCATGAGTGTCCCTGGCAATGTAGGACATGAATCCCAGGGATGAGTGTGGCCCTGGTGCTGTGGGATCAACAGTGCCTTCCAACCAAAAGGGGAAAAAGAAGTGTAACAAAATGAATATTAGTTGCTAAGAGAGTTCAAACAGAATTGAGAGAATATTCTGGAGGTTACTCCTATGGAAGCTTCAGCTAGCTATTGCTAATTGCTAGTTTGCCAAACCCCAACTAACATCATTCCTGTTAACTCTAAAGAACACCCAGAGCTTCATCTGAGATCCTACAAAAGTTGCACACATAAAATTTATTTTTCAGAAACCTAAAACCTTCAAATGGTTTTAGGCCAGATAAGTCCTGAATCCCAGAGGGACAAGCCTCTCCAGAACATCAACCAGTTCCAATCTGTTATCCCATAATGTCAACACCCCTTTTCAACATGAAAAACATTAGAATGTGCATAACCCAAATATCTCTAAAGATTGAGAGATGGACCAAAGAGAAGGAGACGTAATGACAGAGAAGTAATGATATAACAAATGAGTATGACTACTAATAATGAGTATGAATCATTATATTGATATTTCATTTTAGTTTCCAGTGTCTTAGAGCAGCTTGAAGGAGAAAACTGAAACTGTAGAACTATAACCCATACCAAGCTTTGAAATCAGTTTTATAACTACTTGTTTAAATGTACCTTGAAATTTACTGCTTTTTTGTATATATGTTATACTTCACAATTTAAAAAATCATATGTTGCTTTATCAATAGCAATACATATTTGTATAGCTGGTTTGTTCTTTCACTTGCCTGAATTGCCTTTATTTCCTTAGTATCAAATGCTCATTCCTGGTGCTCCACCTGATTTTTTAGTGACATGATATCTCTTCACTTATTGGTTCTGTCACTGTGCCGTGTAAATCGGGCAAGATGCCCAGCCCTTCCACAGACAAGGCATGGGCACAAGCACATGTAAGACCATCAGACATTGTTCTCTCTAGAACTTTGGACCATTTGCAACAATACATCAATAGAAAACAACAAAGCGTAGAGTTCATTCATTTCATTGACTGTGTCTTCCCTGAGAAAACCACTGATGGTAGGAAAAGTGACCTTCACCTTTACTCTCTCCAGGCTTCGGTTTTTCTGTGAACCTGGCTCTCCAGGCTTTCCATAGTTTCTGTGAACCACTCTTCTAAATTTTCAATAAACTACTTTTCTACTTAAACTATCCAGAGTCAGTTTCTGCAGTTGTATCTAAGAATTCCAAGTAATTAAGGGAGCCTAAAAACCAAAATAAGTTTTTGTAAATGCTCTTGTAAGAAGGAGAGAATAAGATTTATTATAATTTACCTTTTGCTACTAACATGACTCATATCCCAGTAGGCTTACTGAACCTACAATGATGTGGGTATAGCACATTCTATGATTTTCCCAAAGACCCACCAAAACAGTGGTCAAAACATTGCTATACAAAAACTTTTATGCCTGGTAAGCAATTCTATCTGATCCTACATCCTAACCTCTTTACACATGCTACATTAAATCTAGGAGGAAGAAACAGAACCAGACTAAACATTTTCATTCAGGTACACAGGTGAAAATCATTCTTATTGCATAGCTTTATTAGACTCCCTGACAGAAATTGTTTGCTAAATGGTACTTCTTTCTTTTTCATGGAAATTTATGACCAATTTGAAGGAAGGTTTAATTGAATATCTCATACTGTAGGGAAAACTAATAACTAAACAAGTGAATGCTTGGAATTGATCCAATAGAGATGATAAAATCCTTTCTCCCTGTTTTTTTTTTTTTTCACCAAGGAAATTTATTTTAACTATATCTCAGTGAATCAGATGAGAGGCTAATTTCAAACCAACTTACAAACAGATATTCCAACAAGGCAAAAATATATCAAGAGTTCCTCCTTTTGGAATATAAAAAGGCAAATGGAATAAATCAAGAAAGCGGGTCAAAGAGCCTCTATTCTAAAATTCAACCTTTTTACACTGTTGGGAATTTTTAAAAAAACCTCGAGAATTCACATTTGTTTCCAATTCAAATTACGCATTCATTGGCCATTCCTTATTACTAGGAAAACACTGTAACTCTAAGTAAGAGTCACAGGAATTCTTGCCCCATCTCTGCCTCTAACTCTGTATATAATCTTAAGGAAGAAACTTAACACTTCAGGCTCTCAATTTTATCATCTCTAAAATGAGAGAACTGGATATGATTATTTCATAGTTATTCCATCACTTTGAAAATTAAAATCTCATAAGGGCTTTGTAACCGTAATGATTTTTACATGGGTGCTAAACACCCATTTCAAGAGTTGCATGGGCATAAGGTAGCATGGCTACTTGTCTTTCTGTGGCTCAGTAGCACACTTTATGAAAGAGTATTGCTGGGGTAGGCAGAAGGACAGGTTCATATTCAGAGGTACTCAGAAGCATAGACAGCTTGCCATTCCATCTGTTTGGTACAGCATTACGAGAGAAGGCATCATCTGCTTCATCAACTCACCCAGTGATGGAAGCCTGCCTGGAGAGATTTTGCAGAGAGATTCAGCTATATAACTGCAACGATGTCGAAAATTCCAATAATCAACATATCATTGTGAAGAATCTGGCCCATGAAGCCACGCCACATAATCATTAACATCTTTAGGCAATAAATGTGATTAAGAGTCCAACTGTAACCAAAGAGGCCACATCGGTAAATTACTGAATTCACATACTGCTGACTTCCATTCCAAACTGGTCCAAACCCAGTAAACAAGAGTGCCTGAAATTCACCTGAAACATACTGTTAGCCATTTGGAAGCCTGCTCAACCCCCACTTCCCCTGGAATGAACAGGGGACCAATTCTAAGGACAAGTGAGTTATTCTCCAAATGTCAGTTCCAAGTAAATACCAAAATCAACCATAAAGGCTTAGGTGTAAATCCATTCTCGATTTACACCTGACTTTTACGAGTTCAAGTGAGTTGCACTTGAAAATGTCAGGGAGAATTCTTTTATAAAGTTGCACATGACTTTTGGGGGCACAAATTTGGTCTGAAGTGGTACTTGACAATCTAGGTGTAACATTAAGAAAGGAGCTGAGTGAAGAACAGTCAAGTTCATAGGAGACAGGATGCCAAGTATGAAACCATTGCAAAAATACAATAGAAATGTCTTCCTGCAAATTAACAATGATGGAAATTTCCACACCAAAGCCCTCACAACAAGACTTAGACCTTGGTAACTTGAAGTTATTACTCAGAGGGTATATTTTAGGGCTGAATGACTAGATTTCTGGAATTTAAAAGGAGTGATATCTGATACTTTTGAGCATGAAACCATTACTCAGTTGTAAATTAAACTCTTTGGCAGACATGCTAACAATTCCAGCCTCCTCAACTAAGCTCTACTGTGTAGAAATAACTATCTTTACATATTTTTGCTTCCTATGATTGAAGGGAATGCTCAGATAGAAATGAGACCATCTGTATGAGTTAGTAGCTTCAACTCATTCAATATTATTTGAAAGGTATGTTTTAGCAGTACTGAGTTGGAAATCTATGTGGACATCTATCTGGCACAGCTACTGCAGTCAAAAATTCTTTTTTTTTTTTAATTCACCACCACAAAGAACAGTTTCCTATTTGTAATATGAGTAGAGAGGGCAGGATGCTCTCTGTGTGGTCACTTCCAGCAGTTTCCTCTCAGAATGTTGCCTGGCCCATTGGAAACCAGTTGTTCTCAGAAATAGATAGTCTCAACATAAAGAAAGCTCCAGGTTTGGGTACAATACCAAGCAGAATCAGAGGCGCAAAATCTAGAAGATGGAATGTGAAAAGGGAGAGTAAATTGAACATTTAGGTACCTCCTATGTGCCAGGTCATATATACTGGCTTATTCAACCCTCCTAAAGCCATATAAAATCATCCCATTTTACAAATGTGGAATGGTGAAGTATGGTTTTTATAACTTACCATAAAGCAGTATATCTCCTTGACAGCCTCTCCTGCTATCTCTTTCTGAAGATAATCTGATGATGATTTCTGCCACTTCTGAGCATCTATAGCAGTTACTGTCTAGACGAGCCATGGCTTTTTCATTTACAAGTGTCAGAGAACTCAATTCAAACAGGTTTAAGGGGGGAAAAATCTACTGTCTGACATACACAATGTCTAAACTAAATCCTTCTGTTGTCCGTATTTTCAGGCAGGATCTCCCTTGTGTTTCCAAGGATGGCCACTGGCACACCCAGCTTCCATTCTACCATCTTGAAAAGTATAGTGAGCAGACACTTCCACAAAATTCAGGAAGAGTTTGAGAATAGACTCTGAACTCTCAAACCTGGGTCTCCTAAGTGTTTGGAGGTGAAGGGGATGTTTAGAAGAACACTGTGGACTGAGAAAAGGAGATGAGTAGTTCTCCAAAGGAAAAGGAAAATGTGTTTACAAAATCAGGACATGGGCACCAGGCAGGCAAACTACAGATGCCCCTACACAGTTTGAAGCATTTAGCTAGTACTTAATATCATAAGATATCTTTCTAAGAGCATATGTGTGTGCGTGAGCAAACCTGTAAAGTTCTTGAGAAAACACAGACAATTTCTAAATAGCTTTTTATATTTCTTATGTAGCTAAGGCTATGAGTTCTAAATTTTCCACCCCTCCTCTAAACACAAGTCTATATATATTAATTCAAACACCATTTATAGACTGAGAACAGTGAGCATTGAGGAAAGTGACATGTAAAATTGAGTAATAGTAGAGGGATTTTTAAAATATTCACAAACCAGTCTTCTGAAGTATTCACATAGAGAAAATATTGTATAATTTCCAGTCTACTCATAGTAATTATTTACTTAAACGGTTATCTCAAATTGAAAAGCACTAAAAAAAGTTTGCTTTCTGGAATGCAAATACCCACAGGGCCCAAGTCTTTTGAAATAAATACTAACCTTCCCCTCCAATATTAATAGTATAATGAGAAGCAAACATATTATATTATTCAGGTGAGAGAATGAACGGAGCTTGCAAAATGACAAACTTCCACACTAAGACACTTGAAGTAACTTGTCTTTGATACATAACTATGTTTTTCCTAACATGTATTTCCTAAAACTCTGCTTTTGTATATTTATTACAATACTTCAGTTCATTATGATCAGCTAGGCTAATTCTTTATAACCCCTTGAAAAACTAGTAAAGAACTATAATTTCCAACAAAAAGACTGTGGCAAAATTTAAGAAACAGCTTTTGCATGTACAGCATTAATGATCTCCCTTAAGAAATACATCCTAGAATGCACCATAGAACAAAATCTCTTCCTCCTGCAAAAATAAATTAATCAAGTAAATACATGTATAATGTCATTCATTTTAGTTTTACTTCCCTGTGGCTTAGAAGTTCACCAATAATTTTTTTCCTGAAAATACATTTTAACACTCAATCTGAAGTTGATCTGCTATAACATTCAGCCAAGAACATATTTGAGTTAGCACAAAGCAAAAATCCTTCAGAATTGGGGGAATCAAAAGAGAATTTTCAGAAAGACCCTTAATGCTGCGGAAAGCCTACACTTACATGCATCAAGGGACATAGGACTGTGTACTTCAGTAAAAGAAGTTGCCAAAAAGAACAACTTCTCAGACAGGGAGGTCATGGTGATTTGGAGCTATATGTACCCCAGAAAAGTATTTTCTTAAGCTTAACCTTTTCCTGGAAGTGTGAACCCATTCTAAGTAAGGCCTTTTGCTGAGGTTACTTCAGTTAAGGTGTGGCCCACCCCCATCAGGATGTGAATTAATCTTAGCATTAGAGTCCTTTAAAAGCAGAATGAAATTCAGACAGAGAAGTCACAGGGAGCAGCCCAAAGCTGACATTTAACAGAACCCAGAAGAGAACTGAAAGGCGACCATGTGCATTGCCATGTGATACAGGAGACAAAGACCACGACTGCCAGCAGTCAGCCCCAGAACAGTCGTCTTCTGGAAGAAAGCATTGCCTTAATGACACCTTTATTTTGACTTTCTTTTAGCCTCAAAACCATGCGCTAATAAATTCTCATTGTTTAAGTCAACACAATGTATGGCATTTGCTTGAGCAGCCAAGGAAACTAAAAAGCAGTAATGAAGCAGGGTTGATTGAAAACCTATGGTCCTATGGGCTGATTAATAAATTATTTTGTCTGATTACCATATCTCTAGAAACAGCAACTAGATTTGTAGACAAAATAGAAACTTGAAGCTTTCTTTTTCCTTAACTATGTTTTTTCTACTTCAAGCCTTTGCCCTTCCCTGCCTCCAACCCAGTCACCTTAATAAAATGAAGCCATGCTTTCTTTTTTAGTATGTATTATCTTTTATTTCATACCAGTTTTTAGTATGTATTATCATTGCCTGTTTCTATGAAAACTACCCATAGGCAGAAAATCAGAGCCACCTTTGGAAATAGAAATGGTAAAATGCCTGAAGTGAATACAAAGCTCACATCCTCTGAGGGATTTTTCTGTCCTTTACATCTTGGCAAACAGCAAACAGAACATCTAATTTTGAGGGTGAATATTTAGAGAACTAAAGAATTTCCCTCAATTTTTGGTACAACTGTAAGCCCTAAGGTCAAACACTTAAACTTATAAATACTTGATGTGGGGTAATTTGAGGGATTATCATTCAATATTTTCTGGTCCAATAACTAAAATGCAGTCACTAGTCAATATTTTCATACTTTGCAGATCAGACCATCATACAGCTATCCCTCATGTAAAAGCTTTCACTGATTCACAATCTACAGGCAATACACACACACACACACACACACACACACACACAACTCTCCAGTCCCAGTTTCTACCATTCTCTAGCTAATACTTCATTCTTCAAAAGAACTATACTATCGCCACCCCTACCTGCTGCACATATTTCTTACCTCAATGTCTTAACACCTGTTCCTATCTTTCTTCTCATGGCTAACATTTGGGCATCATTTCATATTCACTCTAGCAACACTGCACCTTAAAATATTTCTCTAAAATCCAAACTGGACTGTTAATTACCCTCCTGGGTGTTCCCACAGTACCCATGCTTAGTTCTGACTTATGATGTGCAGTATCATACTGAAATCATCTGATATGATGATGGACGCCTACCTCTAGACTTTCACTTTTAGGCAAGGGTTATACCCTGTTTATCTTCTCTATAACCTTCCCAAGTTCTACATCCTCTTGCCTGTGCCTTTCACAAAGGCTATTATGTAATAAACTAGGGAAGACTACTTGTTGAAATGACAACAAACATTTAAGGAAAAGTAAACAACACTACGGAGGCCAATTTCTTTGAAAAAAATTAATTTAAGTTTGAATACTAGGACTAAAGAAGGTAAGACCAGGTAGGATGCATGGCATGGATCTTCGATTTTACAAATGTTCAAGAGGGGTTTACTTGATTCTGAAGGCTCCAAGGGTAGAAATAATGCTAACTGGAAGAAGTTAGAGGGAAGCAGCATAAAGCTTACCATAAAAAAGAACTTTCCAATAATTGGGGGGCTGTCTTGCAAATGGAAGGTCTTGATTCTTTAAGGAATGAGTTTCTCATACACAATTTAAAGGGTTCAAAGAAATGGCAAAAAAGAAAGAAACAAACAAAAAACAAGTAACAACAAAAAAGGAAATGGCCAACTCTTACACTAGGATCTGAAATAAAATATTCTTCTATACCAGGACTAGGGTTGCTGGTGCCCCAGGGGTGGACACACACAGTAGACAGTAAGTAGGGCGCATTGAATACATAAACAACTTTGACATTCTCTCCAAAACTAAACATTTATCATATTGAAGACTTTCCTTATTTCCATTCTTCTTATAACGGCTAACATTTTTTTTAAATTTAAAAATAAGTTGGGTGCATGGGTGGTTCAGTGCTAGAATACTCTCCTTGCATGCAGGAGACTCAGATTCGATTCTTGGACCATGAACCCCAAAAAGAAAAAAAAGTCATACTTATAAGCCATTGGGAGTAGTAAGGAAGCGATTGAAATATACTGATACAAATATGAACATTGCTGTAAGGTCCACTGCTGAAATTATACCCTCCCTTGATTTATATTAAACACATATAAAAATTTTAACACTATAGCTCTAACATTAAAACATCATGGTAGATTCATTTAGATGTCTGTTCAATTTTTGGCCACCCTTTATGACTTCAGGAAATAAAATGATGCACAAAATACTGACCCTACATTAGAGAAACTCTTGATCTAGGAATACATGCTGATATCAGATGGAATTAATTTCTTTATTAAAAAATTCTAATTTCCCACTTTGTGACAAGCATGTTCTAAACACTGTCAGCTACAGCAAAAACAAACAGACAAACAAACAACAGCCACATTTGACAGTAAAAGGGAAGGAACAAAAAGTAATGAGAGGTATTAGAAAGTATGGGTTCTGATGGGGAAGGGAGGGGGCTTGACAGATGGATAGGGGTTTAGAAGGTAGATCATAAGGAGAGGGAATTTCAGGAGAAGGAAAAGCTTGAGCAAAGACAGAATGACAGGGAAGTGTGAAGACTGGCGAGTTAACAAGAGGTTGGATACAATTTGAATATAGGTTTGTGAGTAAAGGGGAAAGTACTGGAAAGTTAGATCAGGTCCTTGGTGAAAGGCACTCAGGAATACCAGGCCCAGAAGAATGCACATAATATCAGAGACAGCAAGGAGCCTCCGAAGGAAGGTTTGAGAAGTGTCCTTCTGATAACATGGGACCCAGCACCTAAGGAGGTGGGGAATATTGAAAATAGGGTACAGAAGGACTCTGAGGTTCTCAATGAGTTCCTGGGATTTGTTTCCTAGAGTTCTTGAAAGCAGATTGTGCACATTCTTCTGAGTACTCTCTGATTCTCAGATTCTCCCAATACCTCTAGAACAGCAGATATTATTTTAAAAAACATGTTCCATTTCTTGGATCAATTTCCCCCAACATTTTTTTCTCTTAATATTTATTTGTGTTTCTAGACTTCAGTTGAAATCTCCCAAATCCTTTCCTGAAAGCACTGGTTGGATCCTCCTAGGTGTTCCCATAACCCTATATCATTATTTAATAACACCATATCAACATTTTCTCTCTCTCTCTCTCTCTCTCTTTTAATGTATCTAAAGGGTATGGATCATTAGTTATTCTTTCATCTTTTTTTTTTCTCCCCAAGGAAACTTCATTCATTTAAAGAGAACCAGACAGTTATTTAGAACACCTGCCGTCTAAGTTTGTGCTATTGCTGATGTGTAATCTTGGGCAAGTCACATACAACTTTGGATATTCTCACTCTTCATATAGAAGTTCAGAAGATCAGATCTGTGATCTCTTCTCCAGAGTAATTCTAGTCACAGATGCATAATATTAACAGCAAATCACCCATTATTTTGATTTAAGGATGAGTTAGCATTAAAACTAGATAGAAGTACAGAAACCACAAGAATTTAACATGACTGGAACAAATCCATTTGATGGCAATGAGAACAGATAATAACCCACTGGTGTGACTCTAAGAACAAAGTGGCTAATTCCTATTGCAGCTATGCAGGCTCTGCAAATGTCACTAATATATTAAAAAAAAAAAACAAGACAAGGACATTCATAAGCTCATACTGTTGGCAAATCTATTTTGGATTACTCTGTGAATTTAACTGATGTTTTATCCAGGCTCTACAGAGTTCTAAAGCAAACTTGCAAAATCAATCTGTTTGGATATTTGATTTAAAATTACACCCAGACTTGGGTGGGGCACGAGAGAGTTGTCTTGGATAATGTTCCATAATTTGATAGGGGTTTTGTTTATATAGGAGCAAACGTTTGTGAACACTCAGCAGACATACCTATGCATTTCATTAGATGTAAATTTTAGCTAGAAGGAAAAACCTGTAAATAAATATCAAACACTAATAAACGATATGCATTGTAAGTATTTAGCACACTGATATCCATAACTTTAAAATGCATAAAAAAATAAAGATGAAGTGATGTATAGTGGGTAGAACAGGGATATAGTAAAATGTTAATGGGAGATGCTTGGTAGTGGGTATATACGTAGTCACAATGAAATGATCTCAAATTTAATGTATTTACAATTTTATTTAGTGGGTTTAGAATTTTCAAAATAAAATGATGGAAAAATTTGTAATTAAAAAATTAAAATCAGGAACATTCACAAGAGCACCCATGTGGGTTTTTTGAGCTGAACTACTATATTCAGTTAAATTTACAAATTACCCTAAATCATAATCAGAAAATACAAGAAGATAAAGACAGAATGTGTTATTATCAATTGTTACACATTTTAAGTCAGTATTTTTCTACAGAGATAGTTCCCGTTATTGACAGAATGACGGCAAGACAAAATAAAGTAGTGATTGTGTGTGTGTGTGACAAAAAAATATTTATTAAGAATACTAAAAACAATGCTCCTCAGGATATACTGTTGCAGGATGGTTTAGCCAAAGAAATAAACAGAAATAGGCCTCAGAGAGATAAATTTAATTTCACATTTTCTTTCATATTAAAAAAGAGGTAGAGTGCACAGGTGGTTCAGTGGTTAGGATGCCCGCCTTCCATGCGGGAGACCCGGGTTCGATTCCTGGACCATGCACCCACCCCCCCCAAAGAAAAGAGGCAAATGGAAAACAGGAAAGAGTCAATTGTTCCAAAACAACTGATGAAACTAATGTTCCTTTCCTCTAGCCCTAATCCTCAAGGCTAAAATAGTCTCTGAACTACATCAAGGAGAAAGTAGGTTGGCAGGAAAAGAGAAACTACCGGATCTGCCTGCAGGGAGGACATAGGTAGCGAGGGGAAAGCAGTGGGCACTGCAGGTTTTCATCACTTTTCCAAAAAGAGAACATCAAACTCTCCTAGAAGCAAAGCTTCTTCCTTGCCAACTCTTCCTCCTGCTATTTGCAGAAACACTTAGTCAAGGGATTGTTTCTTCAAATATTTGTGAATAAGCAGATAGAATTGCCAGTTGCCTAGTGAGAAACTTAATACATCTCCTGTGCCACTTAACTTTAATTTAGGAATCTGAGATTTA
The DNA here is from genome assembly GCA_004026745.1 of Myrmecophaga tridactyla. NCBI lineage: Eukaryota > Metazoa > Chordata > Mammalia > Pilosa > Myrmecophagidae > Myrmecophaga > Myrmecophaga tridactyla. Next base: position 24,065 of record PVIY010037241.1, read on the forward strand.
ATTTATGCAATGCACTAAATGAAAATCAACTGAATTGCATACTGCTGCCTAACAATAACATGGGGCGCAGGGTGTTGGCACTGATCACACCTGCATGCTCTGCAAGGTAATAAGAACAAATGTCATCATCCCTATCAGGTAGATATCGAGTTGTCTAATATGTTGACACGTACTGGTGTGCTAACAAAGGTCGTAAATATGTTTGCAATGGGAAATAGCACAGGTGTTAGCTCAGCTCAATTAGAAACAATGGGGAAAAAAAAGCTCTAATTGTTTATTTTAGCTTGCATATTTTAGCAGCACCAAAAAGTACATCTAACCTTCTTTTGTTAGTGAAGACAATTTGTTAGTCAAAATACCGTATGTTTTATCTTATGCATATGCACTACTGTTGTTGATAACTTTGCTAATTAATGTGTTCCCCTGAGGCGATAGCTTCAGGTAAGTAACATGATGAAATATTATCATGGAAGAACTAGACCCTGCAATTAATAGCGTCTATTACTTTACTTTCCAGTGATACAAACGTAGGTCAGGGTAACTAGCAACAAAGAGACAGGCCATACATTTTTTTTATTAATTAAAAAAAAATTAACAAACAAAACATTAAGATATCATTCCATTCTACATATACAATCAGTAATTCTTAATATCATCACATAGTTGCATATTCATCATTTCTTAGAACATTTGCATCGATTTAGAAAAAGAAATAAAAAGACAACAGAAAAAGAAATAAAACAATAACAGAGAAAAAAA
>PVIY010037242.1:0-24829 GCA_004026745.1 Myrmecophaga tridactyla
GTTCCCTGTTAGTGTTGTATTGATTTTTTTAAGTAAGGAATGAGCGCCTCTGGGCGTCCCCTGCCTGACCCCTAGGGCCCCATGTGCAAACCCACCCCCCACACTTCCTTTCCGAGGGCCCCAAAACAAGGGGCAGGGCAGGGAGGGCTATGAGATTGTTTGCTTGCAGCTGTTGAAGCGGAGAAAACCTACCCTAGCCTTGCCCTTGTACCTGCCACCCTTACTTCTCAGCCTCTTCTACCCCCCACCCCCCACCAGGAAGATGCCCATTGCCCTAGGGGTGTGTGTCTGAAATTGCAGAGGTCCTGCTCAGTTCCTCTTCCCCAGCCTCTCCGTGTCACTGGCACTCTCTCCTAATTTCTCTATGTACTGGGGAACTAGGAAAACCTTCACAATACTTTCGGAATCCAGAAGCAAGCCTGCAGAAATTGACCAGCTGAACTCTACCTTTACTTTCCTTTGGGGGGTGGGGGATAAAAGTTGGTGTCAGAAACTGTGTTAAGAGAGGGAAAGTGGAGAGATTGGATTTGAGAGCACAGGTTACTTGATATTCTTCCACCCATATAGAAGTCCATTCTACTCAGTTAAGAAAAATGGGCTTTTCTGTCTTCTGCATCAGAAGGCATTGATGAGATAGTGGGAAGAAGTTTAACATCCAGGAAAACTTAAGTGACTGAGACTTTTTACCTCCTAAGGGAGACAGAAAGAAGTAAAAACAAATTAAGAAGAATATAGAAAAATGCACCTATGTTTGAGCAATCTTTTTTAGGAATATTCTCCTCCTCCTGCATTGTTTATGGCAACCCCCATTTCTTTTTCTGTTTCATGTCTCGAAGTTGATTTGTGGGTCTCAAGCAAGGCTCTTGAAGAGGTAGTTTGCTGGGTGCTGCTGCTTTTGTGAAAGTGATCATTGTCTCCTTTTTAGTCTCTGGAAAAACACACTAGAATCCTTGTCCCTCACGTGTCCTACTTTTTGTGGAAATCATGAGGCTATAGTTACTGGAAACTGCTTACATTTAAGATGTTGTCCGGTAATACTCAGGGCATATTTCAAGATCCTGGCTATTACTGTCCTTTTCTCCCCAGTTGGCTCATAGGTTTTATTCAAAATGGAACTATTTGGAGACCTGTAAAAGCCAATATATTTCCTGATGCACAAAAGAAGATGCTGCTTTCTGCCCAGCCTCTTTCCACTCAAAAGCAAATAATATTCCGGTTGCCACCAGGCCTGACTTGATTTATCTTGGTTAATAGGATTAGTGTGTCAGCCTCTCTCCAGAAGTTCCCAAAGCAGATCTGGAGTGTCACTGATGCACTGGTGTGGTTTTTTGTTTGTTTGTTTGTTTTTTGTTTTTTTTCCTTTCCAATGGGTATAATGGTGCACCTACAAGCAGAGGAGCTTTGTCCAGTGGGAGCAGGCAGATTATCCGTCTCCAGTGAAATAAGGCATGTGGCAGCCACCTCTGCCAAGACTCAAAGCCAGAACCCAGTCACTACAAAATAATTGTGTCACTACCTCACCAGCGCACTGTTCGTGTTTCATTTATCTTTTGACTGTAATTGAATGGTTGAAAAGCAAAAATGTAGACAAATTCCAGCTGTATTGAGATCCGTTTCTTCCTCCGCTACCTTGGCCCATCATTAGATACTTTCCTTCTCCGTGCAGGAGGTCAGAGTGTATAAATATAAATTGCATTTTGCATTACTTCTAGATGAGTGAAGCTGTCAAGGCAATAATATGAGCTTTCAGTCCCACATTCTACCACTTCTTTCCCATTTTTTGGCCAGGAGGTCATGTGCAAATTGAACGTGACAACCCAGAAGACATATCCAACAGACTCATATTGTTACCCCGCTCAGCTGCTGGCTCATAACATTAAACCCACATTAGTCTCCAGCTCTCACCAGACAAGAGCTCCGAAACACACTATAGAGGCTGCTCAGAAAGTTCACTTTTGCTGCTGAGTTTTTCATCTCAAAGTGGGAGGTTGCACTGACCTAAAATATTTTTCTCCCAAGATTCATGAGGACGTCATCCTTGGAAACACCAGGTCACTGTCTGCCAAGACAAAGGACAAGATGAAGAACCAAAGAGTCCCCAACACCACAACACACGTGCGTGCACGCGCACGCACACACACACACACACACACACACACACGAAGAAATATTTGCTTCTGTTGGGAATTATGCCGCTTTCCCCAGAACTGATAATGATAAATTGGAAATCACTTTTGGTGTTGTTGAAACAATGGAGAAGCCATCAGGAAGTCACCTTAAAAGATGGAATGACCATGTTCTCTTATTAGCAGGTTCTTGGTAACATTGTTTTTAAAAGCCCAATAGATAACAAAAATTTTCATTTTAGCAGCTTATTGTCATCATCATTTAAAAAGAACCCTCCTCAAACTACATTTTAGCAATGGGAATAGAAACTTTCATCAATTTGAAGGAAACTGAATGGCTTGGAGGATTGGTAATTGGCTATCAATGTGACCAGTTCATGTCTTGCCCAGATTGCAGTTAACGGAGAGCTTTTGTTCAATGACAGGGTGTTTGATGGCTTCTAGGAAATGAGTGGCTGTTTTCATTCCTGTTCCAAATGGACAGGTGTCTACATTAGAATTGGCAACCTGGTTGGCAGGCTCCAAGAGTGGCCAAAGAGCGAATTGCTTATGGAGGATAAACTAGCCTCTTCCCTGCGCTGCACGTGCACATGTGTGAGTGCTGACAGTGGGGAGGAGGCAGAAATGGAGATGCTGGAGAAGGAAAGATTGATAAGGGTCCACGAAACCGATCAGACTGCAGCCGCGGCTTCGGAGTGGCGCCATGCCCCTCTCCTAGAGCTCATCTTGGGCTTCACGGTGTTGTGCTCTCTCACTGCACAAATAAAAACTCCCTGAAAGACGCTTAGTCTTCCTTAGGATGCTCATATTAATCTCAATCAAATTAAAATAAAACAAGCCAAAAGTTTGGGTGTTTCTTTTTTTGTTTTTGTTTGTTTATAATTTGTGAATAAGCAGTAATTTCATAACATATTTCTCAAAGAAAATGTCCTTATTTTCATCCCCATTCTCTCACTCCCATGGTTTGGGTGAACTGAATGTGATTAAATACTGAATGTGAAGGAGGAATGACTGTAAGAGTTGCCTCTTAGAGTCAGAGGAGAATATCACATGTTATCAAGTTATACCTAAGAGGTGAGTCGCACACATATAAAAGTATTTATCTCCCCTTTCACCTTTATACATAATCCCTACAAATCCAAGTTATTGTTCACGCTAGTGATTTTTATTTCCACGGTGTAATTAGAAACCAATGTACACTTAAGGGGAACTTAATGCTTAAGAAAAAATAATCATTGTAATAGCCCAGGATCTGATGTCCTTTTATTGTCTAACCTTCTACTTTCCCAATTATTAAAGTTGTATAAATTTATAGATAATGTAGCATGAAAGCAAAAAAAGTGGACAAAAACAATAAAAACTTCTGACTATGAATCTGAAGCTGTCATCACTGTTGACACTGAAGGGATTCACCCTTAATTTTGGATAACTGTTTTGCATTTTCCAAAATTTTTCAAATTTTAAATTGTTATGCTTCCAATTAAAGAAAATTCTGTGGTTCTCCCCCTCTGTCCTAATTCTTCCCTTCTCTTCTTAATGAAATAATTTGAATAATAAACCTGAAAAATTAATTTTTAGTGCATGTTTACTGCACTACACTGTGAGAAATTGTAGCAATGAAGATCAAAGACGTTGGAGTGAGCCAAACTCCTGCACCTGTGTGTGGTCCCTTCTATGACCTGGGACACATCATCTAACTGTCTGGGCCTCAGTTTCTTCAACTGTAAAATGGGGATATTAATAGTTCTTACTTTACAGACTGTGTCTGAGGATTTGTTAGATAATATATGCCATGTGCTTTGGTGATCAAGCACAGAGTAAGTTCACAATCGGGAAAGTACCACTATTGTTGTTAATCACTACTACACTTGAACTCTCTAAGTGTCAGAATCTTTATATGTGCTGCAGGGATAACAATGCACATACTATTGTGGGGAAGATGGGAATTAGATAAATGGGAGGTGGTTTTAATTCTCACTTTATTCAAGGAGACTTCACTTTGGGAAGGAAGCCCACTTTTCAGGACAGTTAGAGTCCATTTGTTAACTCTTTAAGTCTGGATCTAAATGTTTAGTTGGTGGAAGATGGCATGAGTGACCCAATGTTGAGAATGTTGCTCAACTGGCTTTCTTTTGTCCTGTGGCCAGAGCTCACACCCTGTCCCCCACCCCACGGTTGCACATCACTGGGAAGGTTGTAAGAAGCCCCAACAAGAGTGGGTGGAGTTGACAACCCAAGTCCACCTCTACTGCTGAAAAACAGGTGAAACAAACTTAGAATGTGTTTCCCTGATTTTAAGACGTGCTTGCAATTGAAAGGAAATGTGGAGGGGTGGAGTATATTGTCTCCTTCCTGATATTTAGAGACCTTTAAAATATTAATTCACTTCCTAGAAGTAGGATCAAACCTCTGGAGTTTGCCCTTAAGGATAAACTATAGCTCCAGTTAAAGATTCATCTTGAAGGAACCCAAAGTAACCCTGAAGCAGGCAGCCTCCAGCACTTTTCTGAAAGTTAGTCTTCCTGGGAAGAAAATGCTGGTCCTGGTTCCTTGGGAACTTTGCACTGAACCAATATTGAAATTATTGGGGTGGGAGCTTTGCATTGAGCCAGTACTGAAATTATTGGGGTCTTTGCAGGAGCTTGTATATCCCGAATAAAGTTTCATGTTGAAAATAGTGTTCCATAGCTTAGGAGATTCACTTGCAGATCAGGTTTCATGGATACTATATACACAGAAAGAACCAGAAATTTCCACTCAATTCATTTCTGTGCAACACAAGTAAATAAAATGTTTGTCCTGGCTGATTCTGTTTTTACAACCAAGTAGTCTTCAAGTAATTAGAAAAACACTTGGTTCAGATAGCCCCCAGTTCTCAATTCAAAGTATCAGATGTGTGTGTGTGCATGTGCTTCTGTGTATGTTTCTGTGGCATCAACCCTGCCCGGTGATATTTAAAACCTCTAATGTCTTCAGTTCAGCAAGAAAGCCAAGTAGAATTGGGTTAGCTCCATTCTCCCTAAACATAACTGCCTCATTCTGTAAGAATGAATTAGATTTGGTGAAAATTATAATGTAAGCAAAGAGAAGTAACCTGTTTCCCCAGTCACCACTGAAGACCCACATAGCCAAAGATTTGGCATGTGTCCATCATCTGCTTTTCTGACCACAGGGAACAGCTCAAGTGACAAGCGCACAGATGGATGTGTCCTGTGATTAATAGAACCCACAAGGCCTGGGGGTCCTGGTGCAGAAAATGGCAGGAGTGAGTCCCTCTTTTTGGTTGGAGCTCCTTCCAAGGTTAGAGTGGAGAGGAATCAGGAAAAGTTCCAGCCCCAATTGTTGTTGGAAAATCTGAAGATGTCCTCTTTCCTTTCTCGGGAATCGCTTGCCAAGCCTGTATGTCTAATGGGAAGCTGCACTTGGCTTGATTTGGTCCATCAAAATTATATTCTCTGTCCCTCTGTCCCTCCCTTCCTTCCTCCTTTGTTCCTTCCTTCCACTCTTCCTTTGTTCACCCTTTCCCGCACCCTTGCTTTGTTTCTTTCTTTCTCCCAAGCACTGTCTCACCTCAGATCTCAGAGTTCAAGCTGGACCACCAATGCATCTTGTGTGGCGCCTCTGGGAAGACCTATAGCAACTCCCTATGTAATATCCCTGCCACTTTCTAACCAAGTTGAGTCATTCTTGAACTTGGTGCTTCTAATTGACAAAAACATGGTAGATCATGATGTCACCATTTAAATGAGCCAAAAACAGCTTTAAACTGAAGCTATAACTTCAAGAGCACACCAAAAATTGAGAATCTTTCCTTTGGTGGCTTTTTAATTTGCTTTGAATAGATAATAGAGATATTTTAAATGGTTTGTTATGGTTAATTTCATTTGTAAATTTGGCTAAGTTATTGCATTCAGTTGTTTGGTCAAGGAAAACTGGCCTGATTGTTAGACGGTAACAAATTGTGAGGGGTTGCCTCTATAGTCATATAATTGCATCTATATCCGATTGCATCTACAATCAAACCGAGGACATTGCCCTCAGCAGTGAGGGGAGTCTCCTCGTCTAATGAGTTGGAGGTCTTAAAACCAGAATTGTCGATTTTAGAAGCAGAAAGAAGAATTCCTTTCTTTTTACTTCATCCAGCCAGCTTCTTCTAGGAATTCATCTTCACCTTCATCAGTCTTTCCAGCTCATAGCTTGCCCTACAGATTTGTATTTGCCAGTTGTCGTGATCATGTGAGTCAGTTCCTATAATAAACTTCTTTATATTTACACACACATATATATGTATATATCCTTTCTATTTCTCTGGAGAATACTAATTAACATATGGCTCTACATACAAACATGGAGAAAAGGGTAAAAGATCTTTCACCAGTCTGATGACCCAGCCATCCCCATCCAGGCTCACCTATGGTATTTTTGGCTGTTTTGAGACATATATTAGCACAATAGGTATTTAATAAATAAGGAGACTCCAGGCCTGCCAACAGCTCCTGGTCAACACTAAGGCAAGAGCTGCCTCTGTTTTGAGAAACACAGTGTCACTGCTAAGACTGTGGGCTCTGAGCCTGTCTATAAGGCTCAGTTCCTGGCTTTGCTATATACTTGTCTGTGGCTTCAGGTGAAGCACATTTATATTTGTTGGTTAAAAAATAGGCTTAGTAATAGTACCCAGATGCTGGGGTTTCTGAGAATTGCGTCAGATATTCTGTACATAGCTCTTGGCACAGTATGTGGCAGAAATAAGTGCTCAAGGAATGTTAGCTATTTTTATACCTTTATTACATAAGCCAGGACTCCCCACTAAAAATAATGACCAGTATATTCTTTAATGATGAATTTCTGTTACAGTGCATTCAGAAGCATCAAAGACAGAAACATTGAATACATTGTGAAATCCAGTGAGAGGGAAAAAATGCACAATGGCTAAAATAGAAGGAAAACAAAACTAGGAGAGAAAAATCTTTAAGTGAAGTTGCTTCTTTCTGAAAGGTCTTGGACTGTGCAATAAATTCCCTCACTCAGCGCCCATCCCTAGTTCCCATTAGTGGCTTGCTGGCTCAGAATCCTCTAGGGTGAGCCCTTGATTATGAAATGCCCTCTCCCTGGTGTCCTGCCAAAGCCTGCTCCGCAGAAACTCAAGCTAACCTGGCACTCTTGCCTGGTGAGAAGCCTCCTCGCCCTGAGGGCCTGACTAATGCTCATGTTTCTTCTTTCCTCAGACAACTCTGCAGGCATGCAGGAAGAGGGCCATTAAACAATCCATGTGGTAATTTTTTTTTTTTTAACTTGGGCAGTTTTCACATGATGGCGTAATATGTGTTAACAATGAAAAATAAATGCACCATGGCAGTATTTTCTTCTTATTGGGTTTATTTTTAGAAATTAACAAACAAACAAAAGCCAAATTCTCTCCTGTGTATTCCTGATTAATAATCGATGGCTTCCCACAATGCCCGCACACCAGTGGAAATGGAATCATTTGAGTGCATCTACCAGCTGAGTTGTCTCCCAGAGATCAAATAACTAGTTTTCCTGTTTTAACTACATGGACAGGGTTATGTCATGGGTTGATAGCATATGGAATTTTTTTGAAACTACAGACAAACAATGAAACCTGATAGCTTCTGCAGGCCATATGGTTTAGGATCAGGCATGCACGAAAATAAGCCATATCAGGTTAATAAAGCATGACACTAAGAGCATATTTGGATCAAAATATTTTTGAATAACTAAAACCAAAACGTGGCAGCAGAGCTCAGAGTCCTGCTTAGGAATTACAAACAAGGTAGGTTTGAAAAGTAGAACCGTAGGATCCAATGGTCTGGTGGTGACCTCGGAAGGGATGGCCACGGCTGGGTTTTAAGATGGTCCAGCCCATCATTCCTGTGGGAAGGAAACATGAAGAGGACAGAGTATCAGAATAGGTGGTTTTTCCCTTGCTTATTTTTCCCTAACCCTCTCAATAATCTATCTTTCTTCCCAGCACAGCTTAACAAGGAATTGTGAGAGAAAGGAAGGAAAGAACAAAGGAAAGGCTCAATCCCAAGGATAGGTCTCTCACTCTAAACTGGCTTTGGATGAACCAGAGCCCAGATAAATCCCACTTCTTTTCTAGTACCCTTTGCGCCTTAACGTCCAGCCTGGTGAATCTGGCTAACGGCAAACGGAACAGTATTCAGAATCAGACTAATTCTACTTAGAGTCCTGGCTCCACTCTTTTCTAGCTCTCTAAATTTGAACAGTTCTTCTTTAACACTCAGTTTCCTTAATACAAAATATAAATATTGATATAATATGCCTCGTCCAGCTGCTGTAAGGATTACATGAAATAATCGATGCCCAATGCTTACCATCGAATCTGACATAATGAGTGCTTCATCTAGGTTGTTCTTGCATTCTTCTTGTCATCGTTGCTATTCTGAATTGACCCCCTAGATATGCAATATTTTTATATCTGAGGCAAGAAATAGACAGGAAAAGTGATAGTAACTGAGTTCGAGCATGGGTACTTGGGCTGGGTATTCCAGCATTGTTAGATGATGCCGCCTCTGCCTGCTCAGCCGTTTAATTCAGTTTGACAAGCGTGTTTTGAGGACCTTCTCTGTAGAAGACTCTAAGAGGAATGCCAGGAAGTATGCTCGGATACAGGTGAGCATGACGCTGCCCCTTTATGACAAATACAGTTCCTGCTCTGGGGGATTCCACAACATAGCTTTACATTTAAAGTTGCTATCATATAAAGTTGGAAATACTCCCTCAAAACAACAGATTGAGCCTCTTAAAATCTAAATTAGCACATACATCCCTGTCCTCCAAGAAATACATATAATATTTTAATAAAATAATTTCAGTTTAAAATATTTTTGAAATATCATCTGCAACTTGTTTTAAACTACATTGAAGCAAAATAGCTTCGTCTTAGATACTCCTCGAAGACAACATTATTCTGAAATGTTTAAGCAATATATCTGCTTTAAGCATTAAGACACTGAGCCATGCTGTTTTCCTTATTGTGGTCAAAGCATTTATTACCCTTTGTGTACACATAGTTCACCTATGAATGGTCAATAATTTGGCACATACCTTCTGCTTCACCTCTAATTTTGTCTGATAATAAAGAAGTATTGAGGTCAGAAAGCAGAATCATGGCCTATGACTCTACATTGATTCCCCCGACCAAATGTCCGAATATATTCTCACATTTGCAATAGAGAATCTGTAGTTGAGCTATATCTCCTAATCATTTCCATTTGTAAGACAAGCAGAAAACACATTAGGGACTCAACTAAGGTAAGCAATGTACTAAGTTGAGAAGTTAAGTTGATTCAGAAAGAATGTTTGAAAAAAGAAAATGAGTCCAGAGTGTGTTAACGATGAATAGGAAGTCAGAACTGTGCCTGGCTTGAAGGAAGCCTTTTCCAAAAAACTTTTTTCCCCACTTGAAGCCAAATGTCTCTAAGTCTCCTTTCAGACATTGCAACATAACAGAGGATATGTGGAGGAAACTGGGGCTTTTATCTTAGCCGCACTCAGAATTATGCAATTATCTTTCTGAACAAATGGGAGGATGGGCAAGTGGAGTATGATCCTATGAATGGGTCTGAAGGGAACATACCCTAAAATTGTCCCGGATATAAACCATGGATCTTTAGTTTTCTGCCATTGTCAAGAGAGTACAACAAATCTACTAGTTGAAAAATCTTAAACTGTCTAATTTCTATAACTTTGACAACAAAAAATTTTTTAGAGTTAATGTTAAAAGTACTCAATATCATTGCTGATAGGAATGGATGTAAAATGGTACAGCCAGTGTAGCAATTCCTCAGAAAGTCAAGTAGATAATTACCATTTGACCAGGTAATCCCACTTCTGTATATATATCCAAAGGACTTGAAAGCAGGGATTCAAACAGACAATTGACACAGATGTTCTCATCGGTATTAGAAAAACTGGAAGCAACCCAACTGTCCATCAACAAATAAATGGATATACAAAATATGTTATATGCATACAATGGGATATTATTAGGACATAAAAAGTAATGAAGTTCTGATCCATGGAACAACACAAATGAAACTTATAGACATCATGTTGTATGAAATAAGTCAGACACAATGAGACGAATACTGAATGATCTCACTTATATGATATTAGCAAAATAAATATGGTCATGAAGTCAGAAACTAGCCAAGAAAGGGAGGAGAATGGGGAGTTCAGTTTGATTGATATGGAGTTTCTATTTGGGGCAATGGAAAATTTTTGGCAATGGGCAATGGGTATGGAAGCACAATTTTGAACATGTAACTGACACCACTAAATTGTATATTCAAAAAGGATAAATAAGGGAAATTTTAGGTTTTGTATAAATTACCACAGGCACACATACAAAAACCCATAGAACTGTACAGCACCTTGTAAATAAAGCACTGAAATTAGTTGAGTAGTTATAGTAATATGTTCATGAATTATAACAAAGGTACCACGCTAATGCAAAATAAGGAAAACTGCGTGTGAAGGGGTGGTATTTGGAAACTTCAACCTTGCTGCACGTTTCCATAATTCTATAGAAAAAAACTTGTAAAGGTAACTGAACTTTGTGAGTGTAGTTAACACTGCTGAATTGTATGCTTGAAAATGATTAAAATGTGTTGAATATATGTTACCAGAATATAAATAAAACCCATGGAATCGTACAACACAAAGAGAGCCCTAATGTAAACAATGGACTCTTATATAAACTATAGGCTACGGTTAATAATACAAATATAATAATATTGGTTCATCAATTGTTAACAAAGGTAACATACCTATGTAAAATGTCAATAATAGGGAAAACTGTGTGCGTGTGTGTGTGTGACAGAGAGAGTGTGTGTGTATCTGGGAACACTGTACTTTCTGCATAATTTTTATACAAACCTAGAACTGCTCTAACAACAATAATTTTAAAAGTTGACAGCAAAGAAAAAAATAGTACTTAAAAAAGTGGTTTCTCTCTACCTCATAGATGAATGCGCTGCCTAATGTGGCGAAGAGTGCTCGTACAGAAAACACTGCAAGGTGAGCTGCTTTACCAGTATACGAGTACAGAAGCCCCCCCCCCCCGCTCCCAGCTGGCCCCTTGAGCTGCACCCAGCACCATCCTCAGGTCCCTGTATAGGGCAAGGGAGGCACGGCTGCAGATCCTTGCTTAATTTTTGAATTTGAATTCTGAAACTACTTCAAAGGATTTATTGTAATGATTCCATCTATGCCTAATCTTGATTAGATTTAGGAAATGAGCACCCTCTTTCCCTCAAATAGCTTTCCAGTTGTTATTAGTTTTTGTTTCAAAGCAACAGCTGGGAGGAAGGGAGGGAAAGAGGGATGGAGGGAGGGAGATATGGAAGGGGATGTAGCAGAGAAGGGCAGGAAAAATATGTCACAGTAGAACCACTGATAGTCAGTCACATCCCACACACTACCTTCCTCTTTCCTCCTCACTTCTCCCCAAGAGCCCCCAACATTTTTTTTTAACTTAGAAGATGGAAACGTTTTGGTAAAGGCTGGCTGTGATGGTAGCACAATATTGAGAGTATAATTAACAGCACTGAACTATATATCTGAACATGATTAAAAGAGAAAATACGGGGTTGTATATATGGTAATAGAATAAAATGTTTTTTAAAATCCATGGAACTACACTCCATAATGAACCCTCAGTTAAACCATGGACTATAGTTAATAGTACAATAATAAAAATGTGCTATCATAAATTGTAACAAATGTTCCACAGCAATGCAAGTTATTAATAATGGGGTGGTAGATGGGAATCCTGTAGTTTATGCGTGATTGTTCTGTAAATGTACAACTTCTCGAATAAAGAAAAAAATCATCCCTGTCTCAGTGTTTACGCCAATTCAATCTGTCTTTCTTTGTAATTTTTGACTCTGTCCCCATAAATTCAAATATGTTTCAAAATCACCTTACCCAGGCAAGCATAAAGCACCAGTTCTCTCTTACACACATCTCAATTAATATGTGTTTTGTTTGATTAAAATACAATTTTGGGGGGGTGCACAGGTGGTTCAGTGGTAGAGTACTCACCTGCATTGTGGGGGACCCGGGTTTGATTCCCAGACCATGCACCCCCACCCCACCAAAAAAATACAATTTTTCATTCAAGCTTTGAAAAATTTATGAAAATTTTCCTAAGCATCAAATAATTACATCTTAATTATTTTGCTATTCTGAAAAACTGATGAAAGGAAGACACTAGAAACAATATTATTTGGGAGTGGAGGTGGGGATAAAGCACATTTTAGCAATTCTAGAGAAAATATGGTCTTTAGCAAGTTAAATATTTGATTCGTATTTTCATTTCATTGGTAACTAACTATTGAAGTCCTATTTATTTAATAAAATAAGTATCTATTCTACTTAACGAAAAAGAAGACTTATCCACCCCAGGGGCTGTAAAAGTTGGAACAAAGTTATAGAAAAGCCCTTGTAAGACAGTACCCATGGGATTAAAAAACAAAAAAACCCAGCTTTATAATGCTGTAAGGGGGGACATTACAATGTATCTCTTATGATCTAGATAAAATTCTTTCAAAGAAACTTTCCATTGCTTTCAATGAATTCCCTTTTTTGTGTGTAGAGAAACCAAGAGGATAAAAAAAATAATAGGAAGCATAATACAACAGCAGTATAGAGGAGAGTAACACATGTTCATCTGGATCATTGTTTCCATCTTTCACTTCCCCACATTAAGAAATATATTTCAGGCATGGCAGAGTTTCAGAGCAGGGCCAGAAAGGAGTACAGGGTAGATTCACTCAGGACGAGAGGTTTCAAAACTTAGAATTACTAAGACTGGGCTGGAAAATAAGAGAGATTTACTCGGACATTAAAAATATGTACTGGGCAGTAAAACTGATAGATCCTTAATACATTGTCCCATAAGAGACTGGGCCCCTCGGAGAAGACGATGCCAAGGAAATTTAAAACAAGTTATAGGAAATACTTATTCACCTGGTAGAACTCATGCTGAGGAATTTGCTGCCACTGGCGGTCATAAAATCAATCACTGAGCTGGATTTTTCAAAGGGGCAGGATAATGTATGATCCTCTCTTCTGGGTAGTTGGGGAGGGTAGAAGCAATCAATTCGCCTGCTTCTCAGAGATCACAGTTGATTACAAGTAGGGTCAGCAAAAGAATACCCCCTCACTTGATCAGGATAATTAAAAAGTGTTTGCCCACGCTCTCGGGTTTTAAGAGGAAAGAAGAAATAGGATATGAAGATCAAATAACCTGATCCAATATGACAAATACTTTTTGACAGGAGCAGAAAATTAAACAACACCAAAAAAAAATCAATTTGAAGAACTAATTAAAGATGTTCCTGAAATACTTTTCTGGTCTAGCAGCTATTTTTCTTTGGCAAAACAACATATATATTATGCAATGTTTTTGTTATTTTAATCTGATTTTCAAACAAGTATTCTCAGGAGACAGCCACAATCTTGAAGACAGAAAACATGGATGACTTTCTTTTTCCCAAAAGAGAGAGGAACTTAGTTGAAAAATTATGAATACCCTGCAAATATTGGCAAGGCAGTGTTAACCAATGTCAGTAAGAAAGTCCCTTGATAAGGTCTTCACATTTTAAACCCAGCTTCTATATATTGTTAACTATTATCAATGCCATCGCTTTATGTTTATTTTTTCTTGAAAATGTGGTTCACTCTCCAGGCCTTCAATTTATGCTTCTGCAAATGCACCAAATGCGTTATAGCTCCCTTCGACATCCTCATGTAGGTATTTCTGAAAGACAGACCCAAAGTCACATCAGGTAGGGTTGGCATCCACATTTTGATTTGGGGATAAAAGAATATCACACAGTCTGCTAAAAAGAGAAATTGTGTTTCAGAACTTACCAAACAACATAAAACCCTGAATATGTCATGGTAAAACCTAATCTCTGTATTTTAATACAGTGGACTAGTCCTGAAAAGGGTAAGTAAATCCATCAGTGACAGCTGCAAGAACCAGTAACTGTTTACTGGCTTTTATGGACAATGAATGACCTGGCAAGTTTCGTTACATAAGCTAACAAAGCAAAATAAAGAAAAAAGCAG
The DNA here is from genome assembly GCA_004026745.1 of Myrmecophaga tridactyla. Taxonomy (NCBI): domain Eukaryota; kingdom Metazoa; phylum Chordata; class Mammalia; order Pilosa; family Myrmecophagidae; genus Myrmecophaga; species Myrmecophaga tridactyla. The sequence continues at coordinate 14,250 of PVIY010037242.1, forward strand.
TTTGAAAGTTCTTCTACAGTAAACAACCATAATTTGTAATTTGGTGTTTAAGAACGTCCTTGATTTTATAAACATATTTTGTTAAAACATTGTCCCAGGCAAAGAAAAGAAGAAAGAAGAAGAGTTTCAGTGTTAAGGTAGGGAGGGGTTGGCTCTGTGGTTGCCATGAAACTGTGTTGAAGGCTCTGTAAGACATCTTTGCGTCTACTCGTGGAGCAGCTAAGTACTACAGGCCTTTCTTGCGGAGAAGACAATCTCTGGAGCCAGGTTACCTGAGCTCTTGCCCTGGCCATCCTCTCATCAGCTGGGTAACCCTGGGCAAATCATTTAACCTCTCCTTGCCTCAATATCCTCATCTGTAAATGGGTAGAACAGTATTGCCTCCATCATAGGATTGTGGTAAGTTTAAATCAAAACAAAATAACCAGGACTGCCTGGCACATAGCAAGTGCCCAGTCTTTGTTATTTTCCTTTATCTCCCAGAAAATCTGGGTTTTAAGGAGATTCCTCTTTCCCCAGGGACAGGGAGAGATCATGGAGGGCATTTCCTCTTTCCTGGATATGAGCACAGAAATAGGAGAAATGTCCATTGTCACACTCCCTCTGCATTCTGGCCCCCAACACTTCTTCTGCCTCCTCTCCTGCAAGGTATTGCTTTGAATTCTGCACTCTACAAAACAGCTAACTTCACTCCCTCCTCACAGCCCTAGCATCTGCTCTTCCCTAGGCCTCGAAGAGAATCTCTTCCATTCCACCCTCTCATTACCAAATCCTGCTTTGGCTACTCACTCTCATCTGTCATCCCTTTGTTGACATGTCACCACCTCTAAGAAGTCTTCCCTGATTTCTCCCAAAACCTGAGCCATATGCCCTTTGCCTTTGTGGTCACAGCACCTATACTTTCATCCTGCACTATGTCTCTATATCTACTCTGAGACTGCAAGCTCCATGAGTCAGGGATTTAGTCTTACACAGCTGCCCCTCACTGAGCTCCATTTCAGAAATCCTGTTTAATGGCCCTGAATGGATGAAAGAAACAACCTAACTCTACAGGAGAGCCTGCGTCATCTCAGGACCACACTTTCCATCTTTACTTGCCTTTACCATGCAAAACTACCTGATGATCAGTGTCTGGCCAAATGAAACTGATGTTTTACCATTACAGTCATCTCCAAAAATATAAAGTCAAATTATGAAAGAACCAGTGGAAATAATTTATCTTTAGCAAAACTAATATTGCAAAAATCTATAATGTGATCTGAATTGGGAAAAGTTCAAAACAAAGTAAAATGAGAGAAATCTTCTCCTTGGGGCTTATTTAAGCTTAGAAAAAAAGCCTCACTTGTCAGGAGTTTTGGTTTTTTCTCCATAAATCTAAACTTAATTGCTTAAGCAAATCCTTGAGTTTACATCTCTGTTAGAATATGCAAAAGTCTTAACTTTATAATCTTCTGAGAACACAGAGCATATACCTGGCTTTGTGATGGATAGCCAGAATGTAAAAAATAGATAAAGCAATTAGTTAGCAGCAAGCACAGTGAGGTGAAGGACTGATTCAGATAATTCATCCTCCCATTCTATGCATGCTTGAAAAATGTAGTTATAGAGGCAGAGGCAAAGAACAATCCAGATGAATGATTCCATTCTCTATTTCTCTTTGTGAGTTCAGGCTAAAGCTGCACTTAAATATAGATGATAACAATAATAACAATATCTAGCATATTCAGCCGTGTCTCTAGACAGACCTCTGCTAAGTGCTGCCCATGCATTATTTTATTTAATCATCATAAGAATTTTATGAGATATTAAGTGATTAGAGCAATAATACCAATGAATAATTTGTGGCTAAGCAATTAAGACATTTGCCCAAGGTCACATAACTAACAATCAGCAGAACCAGGCTTCAAACACTTGATCATTGGATTCCAGAACTTTCTTCTCAGCTTCGAACCAACATTGCCTCCTTCCCCTAAACTCACTTTAATGAGATGAAAACCCTGAGATCCAAATTCTGAGGACTTAAATTATTGTTTATATCAGCTAGAATAGGTCACCCCATCTCTTTGAATCACTGTTTCATCATCCATGATTTGAAAATAATATTATTATCCGCTTGTTTTCGAAAGCTGCCATAATAATCAAATGAGTAGTTTACATGCAAGAACTTAGGAAACAAGAATGTGCTATACAAATATCAGTGAAGGTTTATTTATAGGCATAGTGTGCATTTTTTTGGTATTGATGGAATATTTTATGGACGGCAATTCAAAATTAGTTCACCTGAAACAAGATATGAAAAACAGATGAAAACAATGGCCCTTGCCCAGCAGAGAAATGGATGTGATTTAAAGAGGGAAGTGGCTGCCCCATAGCCAGCTCTCCCAGCTTGAGAAATAGTAAGTGATACCTACAGGACATCAAAGGCAAAGTTCCTTTTCCAAACATAGTCATGCTAGGGACCAGCCCTGCCTATAGATAAGTAAGGAAAGATAAATCCACTTAAAGAAGAGGGATTTCTTGGAGATTTAACGATGAATTTATCTAAAGACAAAAACAGCATCTCCATTTTATTTAGTTGGAGAAACCAGATCACTTACAAGTATGTAAAAAGCTGTTTTATTTCTTATTACACCTTCCCCCCACATGTATTTTTCTATTAAAAATGAAGATGCAAAAGATGTTATCTACCTCTCCTACACTTGCAAAGCTCTAAAAAGACATAGCGTTAAAGAGTAATTTGAGACCAAATTTCTCCTATCGATATATTTCTACCTGTCCTTTGCAACATAACCCTCTCACTTTTGGCGTAAGATTACAGATTACACCTTTGACGACAGTAATTTATTTTCCCTCCTATTGAGTACTAGAGCACGTAGGTGAGTACTAGACTAGACATCCATAATTTTCATCTGTGCAAGATCCATTCCCTCGTTTATGTTATAACACCTTGATTTCCTCTTAGGACATGGTCCTCTTTCTCCATTCTCAGTCCGTAAGGTTTAAGTGGGACAACTCAACTTAGTTGTTTGGCCAGACAGAATGATGGTGATTGTTTTCTAGGCTGGGCAAGTGACCCAATCACGTGGGTATCAGTCAACCCTGGAACTTTTTTTTTTTTGGCATGGGCAGGCACTGGGAATCGAACCCGGGTTTCCAGCATGACAGGTGAAAACTCTGCCTGCTGAGCCACAGTGGTCTGCCCAGCCCTATAACTTTTGAAGTAGCTGTTGCAAAAGTAGTTTATTTTGATTCAACTCTTGAGAAAGAAGCTAAACCAGGAAGCTATAATCCATCTTTGAGGTGCCAATGACGATCTTCGTTACCATCTGAAGAGGCTCTACTTAAGAATGAAGCCAACATGAAGAAAAATAGAGCCCAAAGATGAAAACATACTTCCCTAGTGGCCATGATGTGCTCACTTAGCTCTTAGGTCTTTTCCATTACATGAGCTAATACATTCTCTTTTTTATTAAGCCAGGTTCTAATGAAGTTCTGATGATTGAAACTGAAAGCAACCCCACTAACACAGATTTATCAATTGCAGTTTCCACTAAAATATCGTACAAGGCTTCTATGTATTACATATATTGTCCATCAAGACTCCGATAATTCCTCAAGAATAGGAAGTAAAAACAGGAAGAGAATTTGTAGAGCTGTACCTGCATGTTTTGTTTCACTTTCCCTCTCTGTTTCTGCTCATCATGGAGAGTTGAGCCATGATAACAGCACACACACATAGAGCACATGCAATATGACAAGTATTCTTCTTAGTGGTGTACACACCTTAACCCATTCAGCTTCACAAAAATCCCCATCTTACCAGCTAAGAACACCAAAAGATAGAACTGGTGCGGTCCTTCAAAAAAGAAAAAAAAAATCCAAGCAATGGAGCCCTAAGTTGAGTTTCAGTGTAATACCTTCCAGATATCAACATGTGTTATTTTTTAGCAACGTAAAATTTTCCTAGAAAAGCCTCTCTAGATTAAGGTCTATACTTCTGATCCTGAAAAGCTATTGAAGCTTGGAGGAATTCAGTTAAATCCTCTCACAGCAGAAAATCCACAATTGATGGAAAAAGGAAAGATCAAAGCTTTGGATTCTAGTCCCAATGTCTCCAGTAATGGCCTAAATGAGGTTGGACTTACCTTGTTGTTACCTGGGTATCTGTCAAATTAAGTCAATGAGGAGGTGCGAGGGTAGTTTAGTGGTAGAATTCTTATCTGCCATGCAGGAGACCCGGGTTTAATTCCTAGCCTAGGCACTTCCCAACAAACAAACAAACCAACAAAAACAAACAAAAAAAAAAATTCAATAAATGGTGCTGCAATAATGGGATACACACAAGGAAAAAGAATGAAATGTGGCCACCAGCATACAGCATGCAAAAAAACTTAAGTCAATGAGACTCCACCTGGCTATATCAGGTATATGATGTATGAAGCAAATGAGAAAAGACCTTTGAAAATTGAATGTTCTAGATACATGCAGAATATTGTTACCAGTGGTGGGAATAGGGGTCAACATTTTACATTTGCTGAGTGAGAGAGAAAACTTCCCTCATCAACTTATTATGGGCCATGGCCTGGAAACCTCCTAAACCACAACCAGGAAATAAATCTTGCCTGGGCTGAAATAGAGAAAAAGAAATTAAAATCAAAGTGGGGTCATCATTTGCCATTCATGTCTAATGATTTATTGCATACATCCTATAATTCTGCAATATTTCCAAGCCATCTCCTATAAAGAAAAGAGTTAAATATTGTAAAATGGCAGCTAATATGATGCTTGGTATAAAAAAAAAATGGGGTTCTAGCACTGGTTCTGCCACTAGCTGACTTTGTAATTTAAGACAAAATTCTCTCTAGGTATTGGTTTTCTTATATACAAAATTAGAGGATTGAATTTGGGAACACGGTGGATGTCATTGGGACTTGAGAATATCTGGTTATCCTCTCCCTTTCCAGGCATATAAAAAACTACATTCCCTGGGCCCTTATAATTATGCTTGGCCATGAGACTACATTTGGCCAACAGGCTTTGAAAAGAAGAGACTTGTCATTTCTGGGTCAAAGCATTTCATAACTATTGTGAAATCCTCCAGTACTCTCTTTTCATGTTGTGACTACAAAGGATGCTGCTAATTCCAGATGGTGCAGTTATAGATGGTAGAGCTTTCATCATCCCGGACCCTTGGGTGGGCTTGTGGAAGGAACAGAATCCCCCTGCCAACCTGCAATGGGTACATAATGTGAGTGAGAAACATTTGTAGTGTTAAGCCATAAATATTTTAGTATTAGTTTGTTACAGCAGCATAGCCTGAACTATCCTGACTAATATAGGTAATTTCTATGTTTTCTCTCAAATCTCACATGCTGCAATTGCTATGCATTTATGTTTTCTATACTAAAAGAATGGACTTAGAAGTCATTAATCCCACAGATCTCCTAAGATATTTCTCTTTTGGATTGTATAGAGAGATAGGCATGTGGCTAGACCCTATGGAGTTCTTCTACTCCCAGGAGGGGGCATTCTCCAAGATCTCCTCAAAAACGACCTCCAGTTTCTCCCACCAGGGTTTTTAAAAATCAATTAAAATGTGTGCTTTATCTTACTAGATATCTTAAAAATGGATGTTGCACTTGAAATACACATATGTACTACTGTGAATATGAACAAGATAGAAATACAGATTTAATATATTTTGATATTGCATTTAATTTACTAGCAATATTTATTTCCAGATATGGCACAAAGGTATCGGGGATTAAGTACATTTTAACAAATCTAATAAATAACATCATATTCCTGACTGTGCCCATTATATCTTTACTCTCATAACGAAGGAATATTTTGAAACTTACTTATGTAAGATGAATTTTATGAATTCATGTGTGTTTTGTTGTTGTTATTGTTAAAAAGATCAGAAGACCCATTCAAGGAAAACAGCAAATGATTGGGAATAAGAATAATGGTGTGTTATGTAGGAGAGGGGGTACACTGGAGTTCTTTGTATTGCTTTGGAATTATTTTTTCAACTTTCTCGTAAGTTTGAAGTTACAAATAAAGAAAAGAATAGGGGTGCATTTATAACCAAAGAGCAAGCAAAATGGTAAGGATATTAGAACTTTGTCCACTTTATCCAAAGTCTTTCCTTGTATTTTACTGACACCCACATATGCCCTATTTCTATTTAAAATATTAATCTGAAAGAAGAAAAAAAAAACACTTTGCTTGACAAATTCCAAACTCCCTCTGCAGTGAAAACATGTGACCTGAGTAAGAAGAAAGTAAAGAGAGGATGAATGGTTCCAGTCCCAACACTGAATTTCTTCCCTCCTGTCTCACCTTGAGGTGCCCGTTGATAGAAGGAGAAAAGAGGGGATAAAATAAGAATATTATGAGGGGAATAAGAGCAAAAGAAGGGTAATAAAACACCAGTAAAGAAGAGAATATGGAGACATATAATTTCAAACATGATGAAGTCAAGGTAAAGCTGCTAAGTGATGAGCAAAGAACCACTTCTTGACTAGAATCCCTCACCTAAATGGGCCTAAAATCTTTTGATTGAGCTATTCATGCAATGGTTCATGAAATGGTTCAAAACTCAGAACAGCTTAGAGACCTGCAGACTCCACCATCAAGGTCGTTTTGAGTGATGCAAAGGGAACCTCCAAAGCCTTAAGGGAGACCACTCAACAGGCAGGCGCACAACTGACCAGAAGGCCTCATGGAACTGGAAAATAGTAGAATGGGTGTTCAGAATGTCTCAAGGGTCCAGCCCCAGAGACCCTAAATGTTTCCATGTTACCTTTATCCCATATCATCAGGCTTCTCTCAGGGTAGCAAAGAAGTTCAACAATACTTTAATCACACCTCTTGTCTCTAGATTTTCAGGTAATTTCACAATACGGAGGGAGGTGCATGTAAGCAGGAAAGAGGTATATCGCTATATAATACTACAGAAACTCATAAGAGAAGTTGCCAACATTTTCGGACATGCTAACTATATGCCAGGCCATAATACAAACCTTTTACATCTCGTGTTTTTTGGTAAATCCTTATGTCATCAATACTGCTATTTGGTCATTTTATAGAGGAAGAAAATGTGAGTTGAAAGGATTAAATGATTTCCATAAGTTCTTATAATTGGCAAGTGGGAGAGGCAGGATCTTAACACAGGTGATCTGACCCCAAAGCCATGTCTGCTCACATTACCCACCACGGACTATGGGTGAGCCACATTTCCCTTAAGTTATTCTCACTAACTATTGAGTACCTTGTGTTATCCACATCCCTTAGTTTGGTGATTATCTCACTCTTACCTTTGAATGCCTTGAGTACATCAGTGTAGAGATAACTTCTCTGCTCTGCTAATGCTTCACTTTTCTTGGTCCATTGTATCTACCTATCCCAACATTTGGGTTTTAACCTCTGTAAGTAGAAAGCCTTGCAAGGAGAAACTTAATAAATATTCCTTTAAAATAAATTGGCAGGGCAGGCCACAGTGGCTCAGCAGGCAGAGTTCTTGCCTGCCATGCTGGAGGTGCTTGCCCATGTTTAAAAAAAAAAATTGGCAAATGTTCTAGTAGGCTCACAAATATGTCATACTTGAAGGGTAGGTCATTGACCAATAATAGCAGCACAAAAAAATTCTTGAGTGACTGACCTTTTAATAATTAAAGAGATCCTCCCTCAGAAACACTGCTTTGTGACGTTACTTTAAAATAGACGATTAAAACAGAGGACTAAGGGTGCACGGGTGGCTCAGTGGTAGAATGCTCGGCTTTCATGCAGGAGACCCAGGTTCGATTCCCGGACCATGCACCCCCCCCCCAAAAAAAAATAGAGGAATGTATGGAAGGTTATAAATCAAACTCTTCATTTAATCATTTCCATTCATTCATTCAACAAATATTTATGAAGCGTCTTCTCGAGTCAACATCAGATACGGTGAAAGTCACTTCATAGAGCTGTAGCAGTTATTCATCGCTGCACAACAAATTAAGCCAAAACTTGGTAAGTTAAGAAGAAAACACTTATTGTCTCATGGCTTCGAAGGGTCAAGGCATGAGAACGGCTTAGTTCAGTGACTCTTATTCTGGATCTCTTATAAGGTTGCAGTGAAGCAGTTGGCCGGGGCTGCAATCATTTCATCTGCATCCAAGCTTACCCCATAGTTGTTTGCAGGCCCTACTTCCTCACTGGCTATTTGCCAGAGACTTGAGTTTCTCACCACGGTGGCCTTTTGTAAGGCTTCCCAGAGCAAGAGCTGAGAGAGAGAGAGAGAGAGAGAGAGAGAGAGAGAGAGAGAGAGAGAGAGAGAGAGAGAGAGAGAGAGAGGGAAAATGCACACAAAATAGAAGCTACAATGTCTCTTTATTTTCTAGTCTCCAATGCAGCACAATATCACTTGTGGAAATTAGGCCTCACTTCTTTTTTTAACACAATTTTATTGAGATATATTATGTAGTCACATACCCTACAATCATCTGAATTATACAATCAGTGGTTCACAGTATCATCATATAACTGAGCACATGTCATCACAATTGGAGGCTTCACCTCTTGAAAGGAGAAGTATCAACTAATGGATATATTTTGAAAAGCACCAAAGAGCTTGAATAAAAAGGGAAATGTTAAATATTTTATATACTTTTTAAATGTTTGATATATTACATTAAACACTGCTATTTTGTAACAATTTTCTGTTAATAAGACACATGCAAACACATACATGCATATGCACACAAATGTGTTACTTGGGATAGAAGAGATAAGTCGTGTATGGGGCAGAGAAGGGTGACCCTTCTGCCCTTCTCTTTCTCACCCTCTCCACAGGAGACCCATAAAGTATCAATCTCTCATTAAGATACTTGGCATTTTTCAACATGGGATGGTATTTTCCATTCTGTATCAAAGCAAAACAAAGACAGAGTTCTGGAAAGGAGGGGTACCTTAGTACCTCAAGAGAGTGGAGAAAACAAGATGACACAGAAAAGGACATCAAAAAGATCATCAGGAAACCTAGAAACTGCCATCAAAATGTACTTCCCAATGAATTTCAAGGTAACAATTCATTTAACTTTTAATGGTCTGACTGTGTTTTGACCTGTTGAACTGTTTAGCAGATTCAAATTTTCATCATTGTCCTTCCCATCAAATAGTGAATTCTGAAGCAGAATTTCCATCTGTCAGTTTAAAGAATGCAGCATCTCATCTCTGCATGGAAATCAAGTTCCCCTCACCTTTCAACAACCAAAGCACCACTTCATCATCAGCAATGTGGAAAGCCACAAATCAATTAAACTTACCTTGCATTTACGAGTACCCGTGAATTGTGCTTGCAATGGTTTTACAAAAAGGAACGGTACTGCACAGTTCTCAACAAAGACATGCAAGTCAGATAATGGTCTATTTGGGGTCAGAGACTCTTTCCTCTTTGTCCTATCTGTGATTCAGATGGAAGTTTTTTTTTCCTTCAAGCCCACTGCTACATCAACATTGCAATATGCCTTGTCGTTTTATTTCAATCTAAGAAGGAAACCACATGCAGGTTTCTGAAGGGCCACATGCAGCTAAGAAAGCCTGCGGTTGGAATGCAGCTCCTGTCACCCCGTCACAGGGATAGAGAGGAAACAACTCCAGAGAGGGTTCCAAATACACACCAATGCCCCTTCCAGCTAAATTTTGCATTTCATTTTCTGCTTTAAAATCTCTATTGGCTGCACATCTGAGAAGGTTTAAGAACATAATTTGTTCCATATAAGGCTCACAGTAATTTATGCTTACTAAATTGGCAACATAGGAAGAATTTTTTTCATGGACTTCCACGGAAGATTATTAAAGGCTGCCGGGCAAGCGAAGCGCTCCATCAGCCATGCTTTTTACAAAAGGAAATGTACCATCCAACTAATTTCAGTTAGTGGATAATTTGCACCCTTCACAAAATCCTATTCTACACTGCCCCACTCCAGAATACATGCCATTTTTTTATTCCCTCTTCACCAAATCAGATAAATCCAAGAAAATATTTTTCCTATAACTCACTCTACTTTTGTATTTTTTTTCCTTTTCATGTTTATGCGAAGATAATAGTTCATTGCCTTGAAATGCTTGCTTTCTTGACAGGTAAATATTAACTATTTGGTCTCAGTTCTTTCTTTCTCAGCAAGAGACAGAATTTTAGTACGAGCTTATTCATTGCTATGCCCCTGGATGAAAAACAGTTTGGATCTATTTGCACAAGATCAAATTTATGACAGTAACGTTGGAAGCATAGTAATTATTCAGACACAAACTCTCCAACATCTTGATACTTAGTATCTAGTCAATGATTAATGAATTTTTTCATCTTCCTCCCAATATTTTTTGTGCCCAATAGATGTAATCATGGGTTGAAGAATGTTACTTGTAATTATCCCATAATAATGCAGTAGCTCTTCCTTCCTTACCATGTCTAGGGGATGTTTACATTGAGACTATTACACTGATACATTTGCTGCAGTAGTTATTTAGATTCCTAGGTATCAGCGTCTGTGCATGAAAATAATTCTCCCAGGTGGTAGATTGCACCATACTGG
>PVIY010037243.1:0-24825 GCA_004026745.1 Myrmecophaga tridactyla
AATTTGTTAACAAGAGACTGGCCCTACAAGAAATACTAAAGGGAGTTCTGCCAGCTGAAAGAAAAAAAAAAGACAGAAGAGGGAGGTCTGGAGGAGGGTAGAGAATTGATGAGTACCCATAAGGGTAACTTAAAGGATAAAAAGAGGAAGAGGGAAAAGAATATATAGCTCTGACAAATAAAATCCAAAGAATAAGATGGTGGATTCAAGAAATGCCTTTAAGGTATTAATTTTGAATGTTAACAGACTAAACTGACAAATTAAAAGATACAGATTGGAGGAATGGATTAAGAAATATAATCTAGGATTGAGAAAACCTTCTCGACCAAAAGGGGGAAGAGTGAAATGAGACAAAGTGTCGATGGCTGAGAGATTCCAAACAGAGTCGAGAGATTATCCTGGAGGTTATTCTTATGCATTAAGTAGATATCACCTTGTTATCCAAGATGTAGCGGAGAGGCTGGAGGGAACTGCCTGAAAATATAGAGCTGTGTTCCAGTAGCCATGTTTCTTGATGATGACTGTATAATGATATAGCTTTCAAATGTGACTGTGTGATTGTGAAAACCTTGTGTCTGATGCTCCTTTTATCTATCTTGTCAACAGATGAGAGGAACATATGGAATAAAAATAAATAATAGGGGGAACAAATGTTAAAATAGATTTAGTTTGAAATGCTAGTGATCAATGAAAGGAATCAGTAAGGGGTATGGCCTGTAAAAATTTTTTTTCTCTGTGTTATATTTTTCTGTTGTCTTTCTATTTCTTTTTCTGAATTGATGCTAATGTTCTGGGAAATGATCATGATGATGAATATGCAACTATGTGATGATATTGTGAATTGCTGAGTGTATGTGTTGGGAATGTTTGTGTTTCTTGTAATTTTTTTAATTAATAAAAAAATATGTGGGTAAAAAAAAGAAATATAATCCAGCTATATGCTGCTTATAAGACACTCAGACACAAGGATACAAATAGACTGAAATTGAAAGGATGGAAAACTATGTTTCATGCAAGTTGTAACCAAAAGACAATAGAAGTAGCCATACTATTATCAGGCAAAATAGACTTTAAATGTAAAGACATCATAAGAGACAAAGAAGGACACTATATATTAATAAAAGTGACAATTCACCAAGAAGAAATAACAATCATAAATATTTGTACTCCCAATCAAGGAGCTCCAAAGTACATGAGACAGACATTGGCAAAACTGAAGGGAGCGATAGATGTTTCAAGAATAATAGTAGGAAACTTCAATACACCACTCTCCTCTATAAAGAGAACAAACAGACAGAGGATCAGCAGGAAATAGAGAAGTTAAACAATTTGATAAATGAATTAGACCTAACAGACAAATATAGGTCATTATACCCCAAAACACCAGGATATATATTCTTCTCTAGTGCTCATGGAACATTCTCCAGGATAGATCATATGCTGGGGCACAAACTGGTCTTTATAAACTTAAAAACACTGAAATTATTCAAGGCACTTTCTCTGATCACAATGGAATGAAGCTGGAAATCAACAACCAGCAAAGAGTGAGAACTTTCACAAATATATGGAGATTAAATAATACACTCTTAAACAATGAGTGGGTCAAACAAGAAATTGCTAGAGAAATTTGTAGCTATTTGGAAACTAATGAAAATGAGAATACGACATATCAGAATTTATGGGATGTGGCAAAGGTTGTATTGAGAGGGAAAGGTTTGTATTGAGAGACCCTAAATGCCTATGTTAAAAAAGAAGAAAAAGCAAAAATTGAGGACTTAACTGCTCACCTGGAGGAACTTGAGAAAGAACAGCAAACTAACTCCAAAGCAAATGGAAGAGAATTTACAAAGATTAAAGCAGAATTAAATGAATAGGAGGACAAAAAAACAATAGAAATAATTAATAAAACCAAAAGTTGGTTCTTTGAGAACATCAATGGACCAGTAGAAAGGCTGACAAAGGAAAAAAAGGGAGAGGATGCAAATAAACTCAGAAATGAAAGGGGGTCAATTACCACACACCCTGAAGAAATTTTTAAAAATCATAAGAGGATACTATGAACAACTATACACCAACAGACTAGACAACTTAGATGAAATGGACAAATGCCTGGGAACACACAAACAAGCTACACTGACTCAAGAAGAAACAGAAGATCTTTACAAACCAATCACAAGAAAAGAGATTCAATCAGTCATCAAAAATCTTTCTACAAAGAAAAGCCCAGGGTCAGATGGCTTCACAGGCGAATTTTATCAAACATTTCCAGAAGGAAGTAATACCAATTCTACTGAAACTCCTCCAAAAAGCTGAGGAAAAAGGAACACTACCTAACTCATTTTATGAAGCTAACATCACTTTAATACCAAAACTGGGTAAAGATGCTATAAGAAAGGAAAACTACAAGCCAATCTCCCTAATGAATATAGATGCAAAAGTTCTCAACAAAATACTAGCAAATTGAATCCAACAACCCATTAAAAGAATTATACACCACGATAAAGTGGGGTTTATACCAGGAATGCAAGGATGATTCAACACAAGAAAATCAATTAATGTAATACTGCATATTAATAAATTGAAAAGAAAAAAATCACATGATCATCTCGATTGATGCTGAAAAAGTATTAAACAAAATTCAACAGCCTTTTCTGTTAAAAACACTTCAAAAGGTAGGAATCAAAGGTAACTTCCTCTCTGTGATAAAGGGCATATATGACAAGCCGATAGCCAGAATCGTACTCAATGGAGAGAGAGTGAAGATTGGGAATGAGACAAGGATGCCCTCTGTCACCACTATTATTCAATAGTGTACTAGAAGTTCTAGCTAGAGTAATCAGGCAAGAAAAAGAAATAAAAAGCATCCAAATTGGAAAGGAAGAAGTAAAACTCATTATTTGCAGATGACATGATACCATACCTGGAACAACAAAGTTACTTGAGCTAATAAATTCAGCAAGGTGGCAGGATATAAAATTAATGTGCAAAAATTAATAACTTTTCTATACACAAGCAATGACCTAAGTGAGAAGTCAATTAAGGAAAAAATTCCATTCAAAATAGCAACTAAAAGAATCAAGTACGTAGGAATGAACTTAATTAGGGACATAAAGGCTTTGTACACAGAAAACTGCATAACATTGCTTAAAGAAATCAAAGTTATCAATAGGTGGAAAGACATTCCATGCACATGGATGGGAAAGTTAAAATAGTTAAGATGTCAATTCAACCCAAATTGATCTACAGATTCAACACAGTACCACTCAAAATTACAACAACCTACTTTGAAGACTTGGAAAAGCTAGTTACCAAATTTATCTGGAAGGGAAAGAGACCCTGAACAATGAAAAGGATACTAAAAAAGCGGAACAAAGTGGGAGGAGTAACACTTCCTGATTTTAAAGGCTATTAGAAAGCCACAGTGGTCAAAACAGCATGGTACTAGCACAAAGATAGAAGTATTGACCAATGAAATTGAATCGAGAATGCAGAAATAGACCACCAAATCTATAGTAAACTGATCTTCAACAAGGCCCCCAAATCCACTGAATGAGGACAAAATAGTCTTTTCAGTAAATGGGCATGGTAGAACTGGATATCAATAGCCATAAGAATGAAAGAGGACTGTGCAGGTTTGAAGTTATTATGTACCCCAGGAAAGCCATGTTATTTAATCCTCATTAAATACTGCTGGGTGGAATCTTTTTTATTGTTCCCATGGAAATGTGACCCACCCAATTGCCGGTGGTAACTTTTGATTAGATGGTTTCCATGGAGATGTGTCTCCACCCATTCAAGGTGGGGTTGCTTACTGCAGTCTGTTAGGAGGAAACCATTTTGGAAAAAGATAAGAGCAACAAGAGCCACCAGAACTGACAGCCAACAGAATGGACAGAGCCCTGGGGAAGCCATTGAAGAGAAAGCTAACATCTCACCACATGCCTTTCCTGCTGAGAGGGAAACCCTGAACATCGCTGGCCTTTTTGAACCAAGGTATCTTTCCCTAGATGCCTTAGATTGGACATTTTTATAGCCTTGCTTTAATTTGGACATTTTCACAGCCTTAGAACTGCAAACTTGCAACTTAATAAATTTCCCTTTTTAAGAACCATTCTGTTTCTGGTATATTGCATTCTGGCAGCTTACAAACTAGGACAAGGACCCTTACTTTACACCCTATACAAAAATAAGTCAAAGTGGATCAAACACTTAAATATAAGAACTAGTACCATAAAGCTCCTAGAATAAAATGTAGGAAAACATCTTCAAGATGTAGTAATAGGAGGTAGCTTCCTAAACTTAACACCTGAAGCGCAAGCAAAAAAGAAAAAATAAATAAATGGGAACTCCTCAAAATCAAATGTTTTTGTGCCTCAAAAGCCTTTGTCAAAAAGGTGAAGAGGCAGCCAACTCAATGGGAGAAATTATTTGGAAATCACATATCAAGACAAAGGTTTGATATCCTGTATACATAAAGAAATCATACAACTTAACACAAAAGAACAAAGAACCCAATTATAAAGTGGGCTAAAGATATGAACAGGCTTTTTTCTGAAGAGAAAAATACAGATGGCTAAAAATATGAGGTAACCATATTGAGCAACGAGGGGACTGGAAGGGGACAAAAAACAAGAGTTAAATTTTCATCTCCCATTGTAAAAGATCAATAGATAATGCCTAAAATTGAAAAATCAAGAAATAGTAGAATAACCAGTTTACTGAGAACTATGAAGGCAAACTTCAGGAAGAGTCAAAAGAGATAAAAGTGGTTGCCTCTGGTTGCAAAACTGGAGTGGTCAGAAGTATGGCCTAAAACAGCTAGTTTTCTTTATAAGCCCTATAGCACTATTAGATCTAAACACATACAAACATACTTAGGTGACAAAGTAGATGGAAAGAAGAGAATGGAGAAAATCAAGACTTCTGGTTACAGAGGGTTAACTGAACACAATCTTTTATCACTCCTTCCTCCCAAAAGCTATTCAAATGACAAAAGGGACATAAAAATAAAAATAAATGGATAACTCTGGTGGAAAGCCAGGAGGATGCAGCAGCACACCAGAACAATTAGGACTTTATGGATAATACAAAATAGTTGGGATCAGATTGATTTTTAAAACTAATACACCTGGACTAAAAAATAACCCTACACAAGCCAAAGAAAGAACCTTACAAAGTGAGTTTCATCAGTACATCAAACTTCTAAAATGTTACCCCATTTCCCCTCCACTATCCCCCTCCAGTATCTCCCTCCACCTTAGCTCTATGAAATGGGATTTCTGATATGGGACATTCTCTCCCAGATCAGGCAATGGGAGCAGAGACTCTGGGCACTATGCAGGAAGGAATCCCTGCACTCACAAGCACTCCCTAAAGAAGAGTTTTCACGGTCACACTTCACCCACTATACCGAACAATAACCCCATCCAGGGCTTCTGTACTGATAACCCACATTCACTACCAGACAAACAACACAGCATCCTAGAAAAACAAGGCACAATGTTAGGAATAAGACTAAAAAGATCACTTATCATGATTCCTTGTGGTCACTGTCATCCTGAAAAGCCACTCCTTTAATTCTTGCTCTGTAGCTCCCAGAACTGTCCTGATTCCTTTTCTTTTCAAGACATAGTTCTGCAACTTTTTCTTCAATTCAGTGAATTTCTCCAATCTTCCCAATAAATTTATTTCTTGCTTAAGCTACTCAGAGGCAGAGTCTGTTACTTGCAATAAAAAATTCTTACAATACAAAAGATTTGAATGACACATTTGATAAAAGTTTAATTTAATGCTATTTATATAGCTTTGGTACCAATAGAGAATAACACATTCTTTTTAAGCACCCATGAAACATTTACAAAAATGATCCCTCTTGGGCGGGCCACGGTGGCTCAGCAGGCAAGAATGCTTGCCTGCCATGCCAGAGGACCCGGGTTCGATTCTCGGTGCCTGCCCATGTGAAAACAAACAAACAAAAAAAAAAGATCCCTCTTAGGCAATACACACACATACACACACAGCCACGCACATAAAATCAATAAATTGCCCCAAAAAAGAAGGTAAATTACAAGAAGAAGGAGTCAAGAGAAATTAAAGTGGTTGCCACTGGATTGCAGAGGCCACAGTGTGGAATGAAACAAAACAAAAAGACAAAATTAAAAAACAAAAACATATCCAAACTTTACTTGCAAAGAAAAAACAAATTCTTCCAAAGAATTCCTTTGATAAAGAAGAAATAAAAGCTGAAATTACAGAAAATTTAGGAAGGAACAATAATAGGAACGTTACTCTCAAAATCTATAAGACTAAAATGATCCTCAGAGGAAATTTTACAGCCTTAAATACATTTATTAGTAACCAAGAAAGGCAGAAAATAATTAAAATAAATAATCAACTAAAAAAGCAAAAAAAAGACAATAAAATAGATATCAAGTAAACAGAAAAAAAAAGTAAAATATGAAATGAAATAGAAAAGAGACTTGGCCAATAAAACCCAAAGCTTGTCTTTTAAGAAAAAGAGACAAAGTTATTAATATGAAAGGGAACATATGAAAATTATTTTCAAAATTATGAGAGTATTTATTTTGGAAGTCAAGAAGGACTTCTTAAGCAAGGCAAAAAAGTAAAAGCTATAAAAGAAAGCATTGATGTATTTGACTCAGAAAAAGTTAAAATATTTGAAAAATGAAAGAATTAAAAGCCATTATTATAAAGAGCTGCGGTAAACTAATAAAATCATATACACAATAAAATTTTTTAAATGAGTAAAAGCTTTACAAATTCATAGAAATAGGGCCAGTAAAGAATGCTCAAATCATACTCATAAAGTTTAAAACAATATAACACGATTTTGTACCTCATCAGATCAGCAAAAATTTTGAAGCATAATATGCAGTGTTGAAAATGGTTACTAGATTGTTGACTGAAACATAAAATGGTAGTATTTTTGGTTTTTATTTTTTTATTTGTTTTTTGGTAGTATTTTTGGAGTACAATATAAAAGTATGCATTAAATTTTTTAGTGTGCATATCCCTTTGAATCAGTTATTTCACTTACAGAAATCAAACCTACAGAAATATTTGAACATATTCACAGATATCTGCATGAAGATGTTCACCAAAGCATTTTTTTTCTTTTTTGGATTAGTGAAAAAGTGGAAGCTACTCAGCAGCCATTCAAACGAATGAGTAAAATAAAAAATAAAAAAAAAAACGAATGAGTAAATCTCTAGGTACTTACATGAAAAAAATTTCCAACATATAGTGTCAAATGGTAAAAAAGTAAATTACTAAATGCAAATTGCATAGTGTAATGTCATTTGGATATGTGTGTATCATATATAGACACACACACACACACACACACACACAAACTGGGGTAGGTGTGCATCACTTTTTTTTTTTGCATGGGCAGGCACCCGAAATCGAACCGGGTCTCTGGCATGGCAGGTGAGGACTCTGCCACTGAGCCACCGTAGCCCGCCCCACTTTTTTACTCTGTATGTTCCAGTGTTATTTTAATAATTACTACAAATAAGTATTTTTTATTAAAGAAAAAGGAGAGAATAAACAGTTTGGGAAGAGACAAAAGAAAAATGTTCACCTTAGCGAAGGGTGAGAGGGAAAGACGTTTTTTATTTTTCACTCCACAAACTGTTACACAAACATATGAGTGTTAGGGATTTTTTATGAAATCAAAATTGTTAAATACAATGAAATAACATAAAAATATTTTCAGAGACAAATGAAATGGACCCCAACTAAGCCTAGTCTAGCAATTAATTAAATAAGATGGCTTAATGAAGTTCTACCTGGTCCTTTTCCAGTTACCCCTCCTTTAAAACAAAATTATGAATTACTTCAAAATATTTCTTCACATCTTTACTGAACATTACCATCTTAAATACTGCCTTACGTGCCAAGAGTTCAGAGCATAGTTTGTGTAAAAATTTAGGCTGAGAACCCAAAACCGACAGGATATCACCGGTGGGCTTGTTCTTGTTTTTTTAATTCTCAAATAAATGTAAAGCAGTAGGTAGCTTGTATATAACTGCCCAATTTCCCAAAAGATGCTCATTAAAAAAAATTGTTACACGTAAGTAAGTCACAAACTGTATTTTACTGAGAATGTAGAAGGATTAAATGGGGATGAAAGTAACATGATTACTAGCAGCAAGAAAACTTTCGGCATTAGGTACACGCAGTGTGCTAAGCAGCAAGTACCTGGCAGCAGCATGACTTTGCACAACACACTGCAATCTTAAAACATTTCCCCAGGATTACACGTTTCATGTATAAAGACCAGATGTTAACTAGAAAGATAAAAAACACGAGTAAAGCAGGTAGAAGGTAATGATGGGGAATTTATCTTTGGTTGGACACTATAAAATCGTAAGAAATAATTGTATGGTATTCATTGCGGCTGCTGGTAGATTGGTTAGACCCCGTTTACCCCAGTCCAGCTGGCACGCCTCATCTCGCCAAAATTCAGTGTTTATGCTTCACGTTATACTGCAGACGCGGTTATTTAAAAAACACAATTTTTTTTTTTTTTTTTGGTAAGGATCACCACAACACGTTAAAAATGCGGGGTGCAGCCATTTCCCTACTCAAAGAGCCCGGGCCCCACCCCACCCTCACTTTCCCCTCAGCCCTATCTCCACGGCGGGCACAGACGTCCTGACGCATGTTTCACTAACGAGTTGCTCTCTCCATTTTGTCCTCAGTCTCCTTCAGCTGCTACTTTAGAGCCACTGAGTGAGATATTTAAAAAGGAGGTAGTGGTGTGGACACAGGAACACCACATGCTGAGGGCTGGCCCTGGGGACTCAATGGCTGCCCTGTGGAGGCGACCGCGGCGCTCAGGGCTCGTCCTCGGGCCGGAAGGACAAAGGACACGTCGGGGACGAGGGCGGCCGAAGAGGCGAAGGGAGACTTCCGGCTCCACCAGCGGGGCTGGGGGTGGGGTAAGGCCTGCGCGACATCGGCCGCGGCCCGCCCCACAGGACAAAGCTTTGGAGGCGCCCCTCGGCGCGCACCCCGCGCCCGTGCACGTGGGCTCGCGCGCGCGCGGGTAGAGACTAGAAATGGCGGCTGGGGCGGAAGGAGTGGGCTGCAGCGGGAAGTGGAGCAGGCTACCCATGCAGCAGCTGTCCCACCGCCTGCCTCGCGGCCCCGTCCCCGCCCCCGCCATGGATCCGGTAGCCGGGCTGGTTCATGAGCCCTCCTCCCAGGCTCTGCAGGGATGGGAAAGGTCCCGGATGGAGGAATATGACCCGTCCATTTGAACAAAAGACATGACAGTCACAGTCGAGAAAAGTACGAAAGCTTGCCGCCTCGAGAGCGGAGAACTAGAATCGCTCACCTAAAATGGCGGACGACGCGCGGGGGCGGGTTGGATACGCGGCGAGACGGCTCCGCCCCTGCGGGCTGTACCGGAAGTGCGCGGAGTTGGGTGAGCCGTGGTCTGCCCGGACTGCCAGAGGCGCTTCCGCTCTCGGAAGCTCTCGGAGGCCCTGCTTGTCCCCATGGCGGCCGAGCCGGAGACTGGCGAGCCTGGGAAAGGGAAGGTAACGCGGACTCAGGCGACCGGGGAAGTGCGGGAGAAGCCCACGGTCCGTCCACCTGCGGACCGTCCATGTGCGGACCGTTTGGGAGGTGCAGAGCAGGGCGAGCAAAGGCTAATCGGTAGAGAAAGAAGCTTTCTTGAGCAGGGAGACCCTAGGTCAGAGGCACATGCCATTTTTCTCTGGTGGCATCCTTGGGGTTGAAAATCTTACTTACACACACACACACACACACACTAGTGCTAGTAATGACTTACCGCAGGCCGTTATAAAACAGCTAACAATACTGAATTATTTGGTGTTTTGCTGAGAGGGGTACCGCCCTGAAATTTCCTGGTAAAGGTAAAGGGAGTCATTAAGAAGTTCCTTGAGGATAGGGACACTTAAATGTTGTGTTCGTCACAGCACTTAACGCAGAGGAACTTCGTAAATGCTGATAAATGAAAACGTGGTTATATTCTTGTGAATTTCTATCCAGGGCAGGAGAATCAAAAAGGTTGAGTCTTTTCCCAGTTAATCTGTTTTCTCTCCACCTAGGGGGTGCAATATTGTATGTAACCAGTAGCCTCCCTAATGTCCCTGTCTTCGGCTCTTCCCCTTTAGTCCACTCTCCATAATTGTCAGCGTTTTCCTTCTATGTAAATTGGGTAATTTCACCCCTCGACTTAAAATCTAGTAGCAGCAGCCCATGGCTTGCAGGATAAAACAAACCCAAATTCCTTGATCCGTAATGTAGTGTTTTCCTCTAGCCCTGTCTCACAGTTCAGACTGACTCACTTCACATTGCTCTCCAGGTGTACGGAACCTAAACCAGGCTCTCTGGTCTCCACAAAGGAGAGTCCCTGTGAAACCTTCCGAGCCCCTGTAGCGGACAGAGGTACTTCTTTGTCCATCACCCCTGGCATCTTGTACATAATTACAGCATTTGCCAGACTGGAAGATAACTATATATTGTCTTCCTCCTTGCCTGGGTCTCTGAAAGCAGGGAACTGTTTTGTCATCTTTATATCCTCGGTGCAAAGCAGGTAGTGTTCAGAAAGAAATGACCACAAAAGAAAAAAAATTTTAATACTGTAGATATTAATATTGGACCAATCATGAGCAAATTATTTGAAGACCCGTGGTGTGCCAGAGGGCTCCTAACCTGTAATTTTATGATATACTCTGTTCATTTCTTCAAAGTTCTTTCTTCTTGGGGGACGTTTACGTTTAACCGGTTTTGTCTATGTTATTGGTGTTTTTTCTACTTTTAGTGTCTCATACACTGTACTATTACAAATATGCTTAGTGCATTAAAAAAGCCCTTGAGACTTCTTTATTCAAGGGGGCACAGTAACATTAAATTTAGACTCAGCTTTGTTATCAACACTAATATCTTAAATAGGGCTTCTATTGTGTATTTGAGTACTCATCTTTGATAGGAGAAGCTGACATTAAAAGGTAGTGAGGGTGGGTTAATTTGCTGGTAATCAAATACTTAAAGATGTTTCAATATTGATAATTGGTCTGTCAGTAGGCAGAACAAAATATTGTCATCAATGAAATGAATTGTACAGCCCCTAAAACTGGGCACTGCCACATTTGTGGGTAAGGTTAAGAAAGAGAAATGAAGCCTGCTTTTTAAAAAGCAGGTCATTCCAGTACCGTCCAGGGACAAGGATTACTTGGTTATTAGAATCAACATAAGATAAAAACAGAAGTCATAAAGCTAGCATACCTTGATAGAAATAGTCCTTTAAAAACTCTTTCCTTTGCCCTCATTCTGGGCTCTTTAAGAAATATTAAAGTATGACAGCTGGTACTTAACTACTAGGAAAGTGCTGTAAGGCAAATTCTGAATTCTAGTAATTAATTCACCAAAGAGTACCTATTACTATGTACCAGGTACTAGATGCTGGACATACAGCTTTTATCAAACAGGCAAAATCCTTGCCCTTACGGAGCTCACACTCTATTCTGACATTAAAAAAATAAGAATTCTGGATACTGAGCCAGCCTTGAAAGATTCAGGAGAAAAGCATGCTTCAAACCCTGAGGCAGTAGCCATCTACGCCAGTTAGAGGAACACTTAAACTAGTGCACCTGGTACTAAAGAACACAAAGAGTGGGATACAGTGAAGTGCGGGTGGCCTGGCACATCATACAGGGACCTTCATATCATTGGTAAGGAGTACACTGAGTAATTAGGCCCTGTGGAAGGTTTTAAAAGGAGAATGACAATCACCCGAAGGGCATTTAAGTTCGTAGAATTGAGGTCTTTTAAGAGGCTGTGCAATGGAGTTGGATGAGGCTAAGTTTTGGAGATAGATCGTTCCAGACTTACTGATACACTGAACATAGATTTAATGGAAGGAAATCAAAGATGACTCTAGGTTTGGAGGGTTGTTTAGTTTATTTGCTTGGGGGCGGGGGGCAGGCAGGGCTGGGAATCAAACCTGGGTGTCCTGCATGTAAGTAGTTTAAAAAACAAGTGATTATGGCAAATGTGCTGAGACTTGAGTATTGTGAAATGGATGTCTATTTTAGAGGCCTTAATGAACCAGTTTCTATGGGTGCTGGGGATAAATTGAGTTAAAGGTAGAACAGGAGGTGTGTTACAAGTTTTATGGAATAGCACCTACTAGAGGATCAGGAGGCAGAAGTTGAGAGGTTTGCTTGTTTTTAGAAATATGTTTGTATACAGGAAATTGCTATAAAGGAAAAAAGCAGAGGTAGTACATGCAAAGGAAGAGAGAATCGCAGCAGTATCCTGGAGTAGGCAGGTGTACAGTTAGTGGATTTGTTTCAGATAGGAACAAGACCAGTTCATCCATCTCAACAAGAATATGGGGCACTGATGCACATAAATTTGGCAGAAAAAAAAAATCTAAAAAAAAAGCCCTTGGCTTGCATTTAAGGGTTAGATTTAACAGCAAGTTAAATCTTAAATTTGCAGGCTGCTTAAGGAATTAGAGAAGTGTTTTAAATGCATGGATATTAAGAGAACTACTTCAAAGGGACTTGACTGTTGTCCCGCATTTCTATTTCTGATCATCTTACAGGTCAGTGGCTGAATACTAGGTTATTACAGTATTCTATGCGTCTTTTGTTACCAGTAGTATAAAGTTCAATTTGAATGTGCCAGAATTCTTACTAGTAAAATCGTGGTCTTAAAACAGTATAGTTTGTGTTTAAACTTACTAATTCACTTCTTTATTCTATAGAGCAGTATTTCCCAAATCTGATAGATTCATCAGAATAAAACACCTGGGAAAAAACAAAATTTTCCCAAGCAACTAAATCTAAGTGGGGGTTGACCACTCAGATGCCTAAGTATAAATAAAAAATCCCTTATTTTAGAGAATATTTTTAGTGAAGATCACCCATAGTGGGGCCAATAGCATGTACAGCATTTTATACAACTTTACCAAGGAATGTTTGGTGATTTTGGTGTTTCCATCATGGAAAGGAACCTGGGCAATATAGAAGGAACAGAGGCAGTAAGTGCTTGAGCCCCATGCTTATCCCCTCTGCTTAAATCTCTTTGTCCAGCTGTGACAAGTCACTCTACCCTGTGGTACAAGCTACTGGTCTCACATACTTCAAAATACCTAATAAAACTGCAGCTTATACTACTGCCCTCTTTGCCCCCAGCACCCACACAGCATGGAAAAATAAGACTGGTGTGATAAGGACATGCTCCTGTGTGAGCAGAGTCCAGCATTCCTCACTGGCATGTATTTCCTTGAACTCTTGAGCTGATAGCCTTTGCTAAATGAAAATCTAGAATAACGAAATTAAATTCCCAATTTCTTTGTATGCAGTTTTTACTCAATTTTATAAAATTAAAGGTCTGCAAGATAATGAGCACCTGCTCTGTTAAAAAGTATTCCTGTGTTACAGGGTGGTGGGGTAAGCAAAGAGAAAAGGAATAAAATTATCTGAGATAATACATGCTTTATTAATGAACCAAGTCACATTTTTTCTTTTCCAGTAGAAGCTTGAGCCAAAGAGCGAACAGGAGAAAATGAGAATATCTTCATGTTTCAACCATCATTCTGAGTTGCTTTCAACTCCCCTTTCCCCGTTTCTTCCCTTGCAGTATTGTATTATCCTCTGGGTATCATTTATTTCATCCTACAAATCGTTCCCCCTTCGAATATCATCTTCCTTACTATTTCCCCCAAACGCCTGCCCTGTCCTCCCAGAAGCCCCGAGTAGAGTCAGGATGATAGATATGTCCCAGTTAAGTGTGTTAGGTTTAAGGTGGCAGTATTTTTTTAAATCAGGGAAAGGAGCTCAATACATCCAATGAAGATTAGGAAAAAAAATCAAGACATCTTTAGCACTTGATAGATTTTAATAAACATCTAGCCCAATAATCATCTAACCCAACCCCCTCTTCATATTACAGACTGAGGCCAACAGAGATAAAAATGACCTACAGGTTACAGTATTAACTAGTGGCAGAGCTGAGACAAAAAAATTCAGTTCTCTGTATTCCCGGCATTTCCCACCACATGTAGGTTGTGGTTACCATGTACTATAAAAACGGAATCAAATACAATTAAGTACATCCTCATAGACAAGGAAACTGCACAGAGCACTTATACAAGAACAGCTGAATACACTCAAATACTGTAGTAAACTGGTTAGTTATTTCAGTGTTCCCACTTTTGAAAGCCTCCCCCAATTACTGGAATGATTCCAAATCAGCAGATTAGCAAATAATTGTATAAAACAAATATAGTATCCTCCTGCATGGGGTTTTCTGGTCAAAATTCCAATTTAAAAGTTTACAGATTGTGTCATACTAAAGCAGGATAAACTTTCAGATTAGTAGTTTGCTAATCTTTGCCAACTGCCCCGGAATAAATTATTTTCTTGTTCAATCCAGGTTTTTTTATTTTATCCTAGCCCTTTAAACTTCTGGGGATTTTAGATGTCGAAAACATTCCCTGTGCACGGGATTCAATATTATATGGTTCATTAGGATCTGTTGTGACTGGCTTTGGACATTTTTTATTAACCAGTGAGTATCTTTTTTTAAAATACATTTCGTTTTTTAAATATTTATGTGCAGAGAACAATACCTTTGTAGATGTAGAAATTATATAATGTATAAAATCATGGTTATGTTTACTTGACAGGTAGAATTAGAAGGTCCTGTGATGTTGGAGTAGGAGGATTTATTTTGGTGACTTTAGGATGCTGGTATGTATACAAAAAGTGGTATATTTGTTCTTTCCAGAGCTATCTTCCACTGAGAGATTTCAAACTCCCATAACTGCTTTATTAAGCCATCTTGGTGGAATGCCTCTATCTTTTTATATCTATAGCATTTACAGCACTTGTACAGTACTTAAATAAGTCAAGGCATGACACTAGTTACTTCATTAATACCTAGTTACGGTTTCTACACTGTTCATTTGAGATGACTGTAACCTTTTACCTTATCCTCATGCTTGTTTCATCTTTGTAATCTCTCATGCACTTATGAAATGCAACTTTAAGAATGTGTTTTAAAAAAACTAATTAATACAACATATATTAATCTAAATTTTCTTGAGCAAAGTCAGCCCAGAAAGCACACGATTCCATTTAACTGAAGTTCTACGACAGACAAAACTAAACTAAGGTAATAGAAAACAGAATATAATGGGATGGGGGACACTGACTAAAGAGGGTCAGAAGGCAGTGTTCTGGAGTAAAAGAAAATACTCTGTTGGTTCTGTACGTGCACACTTAAAATCCTCACTTTACATACAAATATACCTTTAAAAATGTTCACATAGTTACAGGTATTTTGACAAACCATTAAAAAATAGCACTATAAATGAGAATGCTCAGATTTCCAATCTAAGCAGTAACCTATAAACATTTTAAAAATCTGCTTATAAAAAGCAGTAAGTCGGGTGGGCCATGGTGGCTCAGCAGGCAGAGTTCTCGCCTGCCATGCTAGACACCCCAGCTCAATTCCCGGTGCCTGCCCATGTAAAAAAAAAAAAAAAAGCAGTAAATGAGTTTTGTAAGCTTACTTCTATAGGAATTTTCTATTAATAATTTATTCATACTCTTTTCTTAAAGGTTCCATTGTAGGTATAATAATGCAAAGTTAAGAATTAAAGAAAGAATTGCCAGAGAAGGAATTAAAAATAAGATTTTATACGAAAGCACCCACCTTGATCCTGAAAGAAAACGAACTAACAGCAACAGCAGTTCCTGAGCAGAAAATTAGGATACAACTTACTGAAATCAATGTGAACAAAATGGACATCAACTGTAAAAAGCATTTCATGTACAGTAAGAAAGGTTTCAATCAAGTAAAGTATGTGTTAAGGTACAAAGGTGCAGTTTCTTGGTATATGTAAAAAGACTTGCAAATGAACTCTGGCTTTACTTCTTGTCTAGCTGAATAAAGTGTTGCTTACAATGGAGTTTGTATATACTTAAAATATGAACAGAATTTACTGGCAATGTGATGAATAAAATCATAAAACCTAGATAAGTAGCTGAGTTTGAGTTTTCTCTCCCAGGTGGGTTTTTTAACTTGCCTTAAAAACAAAAATCACAATCTTATGAGGAAATACTTCCTGGTTTCTAAAAGCAATGCTCACATCAAAAAGATGTGTTTTACTGCCATAAACATTTTTGTGGGTGGGGAAAAGCACTTTAATCCTTTTTCATTTAAGTATGTACATGGTATGCATTAAAAATATTCTAAGAACTTTTGTTCTCAAAAAAGCAACTGCATGATTAAACATGAAGACAATACCAATGGACAGTATCAAGGCCTTTATTATTTAGTCCTTTTACTTTGATGTATCAGGATGAACCAAAAATAGGAAAACAGGGATGAGATGTCTTGAAACAAGTAATTATTTTGTTCCTCATCCCTTTGCAAAGGAAAAGTGTACAAAACAGGAGTAGCATTTTCTACCCCATGCCTACCTTCTCGTGTCTGTCATTTTGAAGATTAGGATGCACAAAGACTGTGAATTAACATAACTACTTAGTTTGTAACAGCTACTAGTGAATGGCTTTTTCAAACAAACCAAACCTGAGTAGCGCTTACTCACCCATGTTTTACATTCACTGTGTGAATGGGGAAAATTTTGATGACAGCTAACCAATAACCTAACCTGATAATTAACAATCTGCTTGGGAAGGCCACTTCTGTTTACTAACATATATAGTATGTAAAATTGGGCAGTTGGATTATAACTTAAGATGCCTTCCAGCTCTAGCATACTATGATTATATCTTACCCCAGAATAAGAGAAACCTCTTTGCTGATAAACTTTCCAAGGCCTTCATCAAAACAAGGTTAGTTCATTTTCCCAGCAGAAACTGCATACTGGAGACACCTGGTTAAAACCAAAGTTGTGGGTTTACAGATCATGCATGATAATACAGGATTCCCATACACTGCCCCACCACCACCTTGCATAAGTGTGAAACATGTTATAAGTAATGATAGTAGAACTATAAAAATGTGCTATTACAAGTTCATAGTTTAACTAACAGGGTTGTATTTTAAAACGTCATTTCCTAAGATTACATATCATTAATATTTTCTATATTTCTGAGCTCGTCAAAAGTTAAAAAATACAATAAATTATTTGGCTTATATAACTTACTGTAGTCCCTCATCCCATCGCTACTGGACATCTCTGTTACAGCCTCCATTTTGGTTTTAATGCTTCAACTTTCACTTCCCAAACCTTTATTTCCACACCCTATCATCCAAGTTTGACACTGGTGAATTAATCTCTTAAATGTACCTCCAGGAACCGTGACCATTAAACCTTAATCTATGCCTGTGCTAATGTTTCTGTCATCACTGCCTGTGGAATGCCTTTCCTACCTCCTCTCTAGTTTTCCCAGTCTCTTGTTAACTACAGTAATGAATTACCCTCCCACATTTAGGTTCATACTACTTTGTTTTCTTGTACTAGCTTGCACCTTTTTTGTTATTTGCATGTGTTGTACAAGTAGAAATGTTCCCAACAATCTAGCACAGAAATAATTTGTCAGATTACTTAACGTCTGCTACACCAAGTAGCATCCAGGGTCACCTCTGATCTACTTTTACAGTTTCAAATTTTATAATTAAAGAGTAACCTACCTTCTGGACTCCATTCAGAGCCTCCAGCTGCATGTACTGCTTTCTTCGCTGTTCCATTAATTCCGAAATTTCACACTAGGTGATATAGCAGTAGGTACCAGCTAAATAGCTGATTGAAATAGAATTGTGATTATTAGTATTTTTAGAAACTCTTTGTAGCTTATCTATCATAACTATTTTGTTAAATCCTTTCTAATGCTTTATATATTTTCCCCCTCCCTCACCCCTCCCACTTTTTGTTTTTGACTACTTTTAAATCTCATTAAAAGGACTTCAGGGAATTTAAAGTTAACTAGCTTTTCTCAGGACTTGTGATTTATAGACTGAATTTGGCAAGAAATATTGACTATCCCTGGTACCATTATTTGATTTGTAAGCATCTCTTTAGTCTACGTACCTCTACTCCATCGCTGGTTTCCCTTTGCTTCGATTATAAAATGCGAGGAGGTCTATATAATAAATTCAGGATTCCTGTTTATGCACTTTTCAGCAAAGAGCTAAGGATCAAATAAGGTTTGAATCCTTCTATTCCTAGATAAAAATCTGTTAAGGGGGATCAAGGCCCCCCTTTAAAAGTCACGTTAAGATATGCACTATTCTTTGGATACGCAGAAGACCATAACAAGGAAAGTAAAATTAAAACGATCGCTCTAGTTCTGATCTTTAATTGCCCTCTGAAATAAACTGAGGGAGGCATCTTAAAATATAGTCCAGTGGTCATCAATCAAGATATTATATTCCAATATCCTTCTAACCACCCCAATACTGGTGTTTTAGATAGCTTATTTTGTACACTAGTTCCATGTTTGAAATGTTTTAAATTTTTCTTTAAAATGGGAAATAAAGCTGTTAGGGACTTTTTTTTTTAATTACAAAGGTATTTTCCAAGTATTACATTCTAAAGTTTATAATGCAAGTACTACAGATAACTACTGCATTGCTGCAAATATTTTTTAATGCTTTCCAACCACTGCGTTCTCCTTACTCTTCCATTTTCTAGAATAAGGATGACATTTTTTTTCCAAGTATTTTTATCTTGAGAAGATCAACTGCTTAATAAACAAATACTATTAAAGAGGCCTCTTGTTTGCTTTAAACCTTTGGTTAACATTAACAGATGATATATTTTCTTTTTTTTTTCTAGAAATAGTAATTTCTCCAAGTCCTGTATACTGTAAACCACTTATCATATGCCCTGCCCTTAAGGGATCAAAATTAAGTAACTTCATACACTGGTTTCTTAAAGGATGAGTTTCCACAGAAATAATTTTCCCCTATGCCATTTGAGGATAAGTCACGTGAAATAAGCTAGACTCTACTGTCTAAATTCAAAATTTACTTCTTAAGGGAATGCTTCTTTTTAGTTTTATGGATTTTTCTCAATGAATAATGGTTATAGAATTTGCTTCAAAACCTCAAGTGTTCTCTGCTACTCAGAATCCACTGTACTGCGTGTACTACTTTATATGACAAAGTAGGGAGGGCCATATTTTGTTGCACAACCCTGGTAGCTATCATTTGCAATCAGTACATCAAAGTATTTCACCAAAATATATATTCTAGAATCTGTATTAGTAGAGAAATTAACTTCTACTCAAGTTCTTAATTACGTTTTTAAATAATTTCAAGGCAAGAGGAAATTATAAGCTTCAGACTGTCACAAAGCTCACATGCCAAGCCTTCCCATTCCCTCAGTCTGCTGGAAATATTACGAACTACAGTAATTTGGCTTCTTCAAAGGTAACACTTGAACTTTTATTTCACTAAACTTTTTTACTTTAAATTTCCTTTAATATGAATTTACATCACTTCTTTAGCCAAAGAACCTTAATCTACTTTCCAAATTTTCCTAAGCTTAAAAAATATATACTAAGTGTTGTGTATTTAGTATAGACGCAGAAAAGATTTTGGGAAACCAAGGATAAAGAAAGGTATCCCAGAAATTTTTTGCATTAGAATCTCTAAGTCTATCTTTACTTGAACTAGACATAAGGATAACATTAAAACAATGTCTAGCAAAAAGATAAATAAAAGGAATTTAAACCATTAGAAAAATGATTTAACTTTGAAAGGATTAAGGTCTGTTTGCATATACACCTAAAACTCGATTAGAAGACTGCCAATTGCCAAGAGAACACCAAATATTCAACTTCAGCTATGCCAAGGTAGAATTAGGAAACCCTTATTATTCCATTATAGAATTTGTCCCTCTGGTTACAAATTTCTCCATTTCTCCCATCTTTTTTAAAATAGGGGGCATACTAGTTAAGATACTGGAAGCCTAATAAAACAACTGTTAAGTGTACAAGCAGCAATTAATTTAGAATACCTATTGGAATCACTGGAACACATTTAGTTGGGCCCTTTTACTCTTCCACACAGCACATTCACATGGGCAGACTAAGGAAAAGGAGATGAAATTTAAATCAGCACATTTCTTGCTTTATTACATCTCAAATTAAAAAAAAAAAAAAAGTACGTTGGAACCTTTCATTGTTGCACTTGACCGTAATTCTCCCACATCTCCCTTAACCTCAAACCGAGACATAAGGGCACCTTTTTAATAGCTACCTAAAATTGGTGTCTTGTTACCTGCCATTCAAATGAGTCCCAATCATTTTTCTGCAATATTATGTCATCTTCTCTATGCTGTTAATGCTTTTGAAGTACTACATTTAAATATGACATTACTAGACATCACTGTTCTTAAGTAGGGCTATTTTAAAAATTTTGGGCTCCTTGCCAAATATATTTTATTATTGGACAAATTAACATTTTACTTCCTGGAAAAGGCAGCAAAGAACATGCCATAAATATAGTTCAGTATTTATCCATTACTAAGCTCTTCAGCTTTAATTCCTTGAAAACAGCAGATACACACCTACTGGTTTGGTAACTTTGAGTGTAACAGCGCAACAATAAGCAATTTGGCCTTTCTATAAGACATTTCTCCATATGCCTAGCCTGTTACTACCTCGTCACCCTCAAGTCTAAGTTCTCATACCCACAAATCCAACTTTCTGCTTAAAAACAAAACCCATGTCCTTTGTTAAGATGCAGTATGGGCTGAATCCTGGCATGAAAAGGGAAAACAAGTTAAAATATCCTTAGGCAAAAACAAAAAAACAAAAAAAACACAAATTACACGCATGGTTATGTTCCTTGTCCTAAAACCTCATCCAACCAAGTAGTCGCTACCAATATCCTAGCCTATCAGTTATCTGCACCATTTGTTCCCTTATCAACAGATAGGGGAAGACCTGAAATCAGTGACTTTATTCATGTCACTTACATGGACTCTTCAGCTTTCCATATGGCAGCTCATTCCCAACTTAATTCCACAAAATATATCACTGAACCTTATAGCCTGAAGTTCCTGGTGCAACTAATGAAACAACTGTAATCGGCTAGGATGTGAAAATTTATTTTTATTTAACCTAACCGCATAATCTTATGGTCTGCTATAGTTATATTCCACCTATCTTCCTGTGGTCCAGCTGTTAAGGACCACTTACTGAGGTTGACAGAAAACTGACCTATATTTAGCACAAACAATAAAAACTTGATGTTAAGGAAGGTTTCTTCAAATATTCAATTTCACAAACATACGATTTAAATTCTGGAATGCTCACGATACTCAGGGATCCCCAGTTCTATTTTTTCCTAACCTATCACACTCAAGGGATACCCAAACTCTATCGGTACTGTAACTCACTTCCAGAGCTGATTCAAGGACGTTAAATTTATTTTAAATAACATCAAGGTTGGCGATAAGGACTATTTTTTGGAGACAAAAGTTACTCCAGTATGAGCTAGCCAAACAATGTATCTTTAATGCTTCTCTGACAATTATGCGCCCGCAGTACTAGCTCTGTATTAATAAACACTGTGGCTGTTAAGAGTACCCTAAATAACTAAAAACTCAAGCATGAGACTGTACCTACCACCTTGTTTCCATCTAGAAGTTGAGAAGTAACAGCTATGGAAAAAATATTTAAAGCTAAAAATTATCCAAGGAAAAGGCACTCCACATTCTAATGTAGTTTAAGTATTTAAAACATTCAGGTAATCAGCAATTTGAAAAATGACTTATGGCTTACAAGATAAATAGAACCTAGTAATACAAACATTATCTCCTTGCTTTTATTATTACTAAAATGTTAAAACTTAAAACCCAGTCCTTCATAATCTCAATCTCAGGGGCACAGAAATCTGACTCATGTTTAAATTCAAACTATTTACAAACAGTGGCTTTATATAGAATATTGTGGTCACCTTTCAATTCACACATCCTCAGTGAGTATTCTGGGGAGTTGGAAAGAAGATAATTATCCTCTGCTACAAATTCAATATGCTTTCACGTGACACTTTGAAGTTAAGTGTAATGAAAGAATTATGGAAACAAACATTTTTAAGATATGTTTATGTCCAACTAATAGAAACTAAGAGCTTTGAGAGATGAAAAATCTTATGCCTTTTTCACCAGAATTCTAGTATAATTACCTTCATTTTAGTTTGGCTTTTTTAATTGAATTTACTTACAGATCTATCAGGTCATTGTGTCTGAGATGTCTATACCATTACCTGCAAAGA
Organism: Myrmecophaga tridactyla; assembly: GCA_004026745.1. Classification (NCBI taxonomy): domain Eukaryota; kingdom Metazoa; phylum Chordata; class Mammalia; order Pilosa; family Myrmecophagidae; genus Myrmecophaga; species Myrmecophaga tridactyla. Next base: position 22,267 of record PVIY010037243.1, read on the forward strand.
TACTAAAATATCACCATTTTCATTTGTCCAATAGAACCCATTATAACAAGGGTCCGAGGATAAAAAGCCAATTTATATTAATGAATATGTGCTTTTAGAAAACAAAACCTATTTAATTCCCAACAATTAAAGCAAATTCTGAATACAGAACACATCTATCCATGAATGAAATCCCCAGAGTAAACACACTAGAAGTATTTCTGGTTGCCTTTCCTGGAATAATTTTTAAGTACTTATTCAAAGCAAATTGCTTTTAAGAAGACTGTTTTTTAGGCCCCTTATTTTCAGATAGGGTCTTTCCTAGGCAAATGAAAGATTTTATCATTTCAATGTTGTTTAAGTTTGATTCAAGCTTCATTTTAAGATTGCATCTTCCATCTGGTTATTAGGGCCAAAATCTGATTAACTATCTTCTAAGTCAGAGCCAGAGCCCTACATCAATTTAAACTCCCTGACCTCAGCAAAGGCTGGATGGCTAGATGAGGAACATTCGCCTATCAGCAACAAAGAAAACTCAGCATTTTTAGCTTTCTTTACTGATTAACCTTTGCGTGATATTCTCATACTACTGTGGCTGACCATCAAATTACGATGGTACAATTAACTATCATCAAAATTTGAGTTAAAGTATCCCTAAAACCAACTGCAATATAACAGATGAGGTTTTTCAGGGTGTAGTGAGGACATTTGTTCAGAACTAAATCTGGTGTTTTTGCTTGCCACAGGGGGGAGGAGGCAGGCATGGAGAGAGATGAATAAACCAAGTTTCTCATTCATAGATCTTAAGTCTGCCAGAATTTGGCATTTTTAAACTTACCTATTTTTCTCCCTTTTGTTTGCTATTGGTGCATTCTCTTTTCTCAATTTCCTATATACTTTCTAAGATTATTCTGTTCATTAAAGTATAGACAATGTAATTATAATCCTGAGACTTCTCGTCAAACTGTTGAAACACGTTTCTGGATAGTTTCTCTTCCCAAAATTTATTGGGCCGCACATAGCATGGTAGTCTACCCAAATGACAGTGTTATGTGACTATCTCTTTGCTGCAATTAGAGTTTGAATTCCTTTACAACCAATCACTAACTAGAAAGTATACTGACGATTTTAAAAAGGTGCAAATATAAAGTTCAGGACAAATGAATGTAAAATCAGCATCAATGTATAGTTTGGCTGTTTTACCCTGGAGTAGGTCTATGCAATACTATTCACAATGTTAACTGGCAAAAGTAGCTCATGCCAATGGTTGCTAGCAGTAAATTAACTTCTAAAAAGACAAAAAAAACCTTTGAAACACTACCTTGTACTATTTTTAAATTTGTATGATTAGCTTTTGTTAGAAAAATTTTTCAACCGAACCTAGACCATCATTATATAAAATTTAATTCCAGCTTGTAGCAAGATTCCTAGGAATATGAAAATCCAAGTTAAAAATCTGATTTAAAACAGCTAAAACAAAAATCTAAGCAACTAGAAACAGCAAATCTAAATTTACCAAAGCAACCTAAAAGTATCAACCAAAAACTAGACTGAAGTCAAATTTTAGTTCTACAGTTTGACTCCTGATTCCTCACTTCACATCAGTGAAGGTCCTTTAGAAGATTAAGTGTTCTGTGCAAACCCAATAAATTACAATTAGGGGATCTAATGTTATCACATAGCTATATTTAAGTTAGCAGTGTTGTGTAGTAGTGAAATCAATGACTGGCTTGTATGACGGCTTCTAAAAGCATCTGTTCCCAGAGTTAGCATCAATGTATTTTTATATATATAAAATAATAATCAGTTGAGGACAGCCATTAGCATTTTGTAAACATGATAAACTGAGTGTTAACTTCTCCCAGCCAGTACCTTTTCCCCTCATTAAATATGATAAAAGTTGTCTGGGGGGGGGAGGGGAAGGGAAGAATTCAACTTTACTTCATAATCAAAATCAGTTATCAGTATACATTTAAGTTTTTAAAACCTAAATGTTCCAAATACAGAGAATAAAAAGCTGTCCAGAAAGCACACACTTAGTATCTCCTCTTGGGAGTTTTTTAGGGATTTTGAACCTTGATGGCGAGAATCCCAAAACAAGAGTAAAATGAATTTATTTTATTGCAAACAAACGTCTAAATTAATTTCTCCACCCACTTTCTTTAGAAAGAAAAAGAAATCAGCAGGCTAAGGAGATACCCATTCAAGAACTGACATGATTAAAAATTAAGATATAAATGGGTGACTCACAATTTCATTAGCTTACAAAGATGGTGGAGTTTACTACAAGCACACTAGTTATACAGTATTTTGTGGGAGAAGGGCATACAGACATAGCTAACTTCATATAGATCCCATTAGACAACTGGATTTACAACAAGTTTTTTTAATAAGAAATGGGCAAAGCCAGCTTTCTTTTCAGAATCAAAATGCAGAACAAATGGAAAAATTATGGTATTTAACCTTCACAAGTTTGAGCCTCCACAAATAATGCAACCATGTTTTACATTTTTAACAGCCCTTCTATATACACTCCATCTTCTCTATCTTACTTCCAAGATGTATCTTCATTCCCGATTA
>PVIY010037244.1:0-24836 GCA_004026745.1 Myrmecophaga tridactyla
CAGGAAGGGAAAAGGAATTTATCCCGAGCTCACTGAGGCCTGGAAGTTATGTTCAGCACTTTGCAAAGTACTGAGGCATCTCCTGTGCCACCACTGCTTCTATGGTTATTGACTAGATATGGTTATTGTAACATATCTCCATTTTACAGCTGAGAAACTGAGACCCGAGGGGTAAAGACTTGTCTGAGAATGTGCAACTAGCAGAGCAGAAATCTGAGCCCCAAAGCTGGGGCACTTCCACTCGGCCCCCTGCAGAGGTGCCCTGTGTGGGGACGGGGCGGCGGGGAGAAAAGACATGATCAAGGGGAAGGGAAGAATATTCGGAGGCACAGGGGGCCTCCTTCCATCGCTCCTTTGGTGCTGGCCCTGATAAGACTCGCCACGCCAGATAACCTTATGTACAGCTGGAACTTCCAACGTGTTAGGACCTTTTCAGGGTAAAGGGGCAGAATGCCTGCGACTTATTCTTAAACCGTTCAGAAAAAAATAATAAGCACATGCGTACATGCGTATATATCTATATGGACATGTAAATATAAAAATACAGGTGGAGAGGGTGAGAACGATAAGACAAGTTTGGTAAATTGTTAACATTTGGAGAAGCCAGGTAAAGAATATCTGGGGATTCTTTGTACTTTTAACTTTTGTATAGGTCTGAAATTGTCAAAGTAAAAAGTTTGTTTCTTTAGTGTATGGACTAATAGGAAGAAATTACTTTACCCAGGAATCCCTCTTGTGAAGACAGAATTTATAACAATGTGAACAGGGCCTGGAGAGGAATTTAGTGAAAAGCCCCCCCACCCCACCCACTCAGCCTCTCCTAACGGCTTCATGTTGTAACCAAGTCACACGACAAATGCCAACTGTAGCAACAAACCTTCTGGGCTGGCTTGAAGCTCTTATGTACCTAGAAAAGCCATGTTATTTTAATGAATCTTGTGGGGGCAGACCTGTTGTTGGGGGGGGAGCTCTTGATTAGGTTGTTTCCATGGAGATGTGACCCCGCCCACTCAAGGCGGTCTTAATTAGCTTAGTGGAGCCCCTTAAGAGGGGACCATTTGGAGAAAGTGCAGGCACAGCCGCTTGGCGATGCTGCGGGAGCCGATGCAGAGAGCAGAGAGGTGAAACCAAGCGACAGATGTCTGGAGATGCCTGGAGGCAGACAGAAGCTCAGAGATGAGGCCATGGGGACCAGGAGCTGAAAGCAAAGGGCCAGCAGACATCACCATGCGCCTTCCCATGGGGCAGAGAAATCCAGGACAGGAATCAACCTTTCCTGAGTGAAGGTATCCTCTTGTTGATGCCTTAATTTGGACGTTTTCATGGCCTTAGAACTGTAATTTGTGACCTAATAAATCCCCTTTGGAAAAGCCAATCCATTTCTGGCCTGCTGAGTTCCCGGCAGCTGTAGCAAACCCAAACTCCTTGCTTTGCGAACTCCCTGCAGCCCTCACTCGCTTCCACAGAGGTACCCGCTGACCCAATCGGAGCACAGTTCCTTAAGCAGCAATTCTGAGGCCTGCGGGAGGCAGTGCTCTGTTATTTTTGAGCCTATTATAATTTCAACTTTCCTAACAAGTCATCCAAATGACTGAGGTTTCCTTGTATCAGAAAAAAAGGTTAAAGAACAGCCCCAGTAGCCAGTTTTGCTAGTGGCTTCCATCCTGCCTTCAGCACCCCCAGCCAACGGCCCCCCGGCTTCCCGCCACTCATTCTGTCCGCCCTCTCCCCACGCGGTGCGGGGCTCACCCCAGCTGTCATCCGTCTGTCCGTCCGTCCATCCACACGCTTCACTGAGGCCTCCTCAGGGCCTCCGCCTGGGAATCATGGCCTCATGGAGGGAACGAACCGGGAACCCGTGGGATCCCGTGGGGTCCCGTGGGGCCCCGCATTGTGCGGCCCTGGGAGTGGTCGGTTCTGGCTGAGTTTCCAACCCAGCGTTGAAAGCCCAGGCATTTTCATGGTAAGCAGAGGCAGGCCCCAACTGTGCGGATTCTAGTCACCCAGTGAGAAGCCATAGGTGGGGGTGGCGGCGGCAGGGGCGGGGGGGTGGTGTCTCCAACCAGGGCTGATGGTAACAATAAGGACAAAAATGCACTTCCTTGTTTGTGCAATCCTGCCCCATCCACGCTCTCATTTGTTCTCACCACATCTCCCATCAAATCAGTTTCGTGAGGCCCCAACTTACAGAGGAAGAAACCGAGATCCAGAGAAGTTTAGTAACTTGCCCACAGCCCCAGAGCTGGGGCGTGGGTGAGAACACAGCTGGGGCCTGAGCCCACACGGCCTAGCTCTGCACCAGCTCCCCAAGGCCCCTCGAGGCAGCGATGTGTTGTCTCCCTTCATAGACCCGCACCGGGAGTGCGTTGGGGGTGGGCTTCCCCTGGCCGGGCAGGGACCCCGCAAGCGCAGGCTGCTGCCCATCTCACGGGACCAATCTAACCCGCGCTCGTGGCCACCATGAGCCCATTGATGGTGGGACACTTCGAGACACTGCTGCCTGCAGAGGGGGCATATCTTGGCCTCAGCCAGGGACTGCCCTGCTCGGAGCTTGTCTGGCATCTCGAGATCCTGGCACCTGGCAGCCAGCTGGAGGCAGGGGCGCTGGCCTGGGGAGCCACAGCCAGAAAAGCAGAGAGAGCCCTCCACACGTCCTCTCACCCCAACAAGAAGCCCGTAGAGTTCAGGGGCCACGCGGGACACACCCTCACCTTACAGCAGGGTGCCCGAGAGAGGTGGGGGCCTGAGATCACACACTTCAGTGGAAACGCTGGGACTCGAGCCAGGGCCCCCCCTTCTGCCTGCTCATCACCCCTCTCTGCCTTCACTGATCCATGTTCCCTGTAATGGAAGAAACCAGCTTTCCCAACCACCTCCACGGACATCCTGTAACATCATCACCGGTGCCGAGGCAGGAAGACAGGGAAGCTCAAATCCTGCACGTGGCACAACGAAATGAACGTGAGACCTTCAGGGCAGGACACGCCTGGGTTTGACTCCTGAGTCTGCCGCTTATTTGCTACGTGCATTTCTCCCTTCCCACCTTCATTCATTCAACATTGCTGGAGCACGCGCCATGTGCTAGGCAAGCCCACCTTCACGGGGAGCCAGTGATTGCAGGGCAGGTGGTGGCAGGGCAAGGACCCCAGCCCAGCCCGGGAGTGCGTGGGGTATTTCCAGGGGCAACCCTAGAGCTCTGTCTAGGAGGGCTCTGGGGCAGTGATCTGCTCTGAAGGACCCGTGGAGGCTGCGTTTAGCTAGCACTTTACAGAAGACAAGCACCTGTCAGTTTTCACCCTCGAAGAAATGGGGGAGGCTAAAGGAGGTTAGTAAGGAGTTCCCCACGCCATGTGGGAAAACGGCTTGCCTCCGTCTGTCTCAATCTCCTCGTCTGCAGAGTGAGGCTGATAATACTAACACCCCCCAATAACAAGCTTGCTTTCCATTAGAGGGAGTCGCCGTGCTGTAGTAACGCAGCTATGATGATCTGGGGACGAGCTAGGACAGGGCAGCTGCAAAAGCAAAGCAAAGTTACTCAAACTGCAAAGTTCGTCCCACCCTCCTTTCCTTCTTCCCAGGTGTGTCTCTTCAGTTCACGTTTCCCCAGACCTGCCGCCAGGATATTTATAAACCTTTGTGCAAAACAGCTCCCGGGCCCCTACAAACCAGGGCCTGTTGCAAAGAACCAGACTATAAATGTTTGAAACGTGAAATGTTTGAAACGTTGTGAGAGTCAGATAAGTGTTTGAAATGTTGTGAGAATCACAAACAAACAAAGAACCTTGTAGTTTATTTTAAAGAAAAGCTCTTATGTAAACATATTCTAACCTAAGTTAGATTGCAGCCCGAAGGTAGAACCGTGAAATGAGAATTGTAATTTTAATCATCTCATTGAGGGCAGCGTGGCCCATAAAACCACCTGACAAAGTTGAGGTCGGCTGTGACCACTTGTGAAAACCTCACTGCCACTTACACTCTCGCAACATCTGGAAGACTTCCTTACGTAGGCCACACCCAGGTTTAAAGTGCTCGAGAGGACTTTGCATCCGGCCATACCCCCTGAAGGGTGTCTTGGGGTGGCAGGTGGGGAGAGGGACAGTTCCAGAAATGGGCTTAGAAAATTGAGCTCAGCGACTCCGGGTCATGCGGGGTCTTTCTGCCTGGGGAACTCCACGTCACTTTTCCCATCACCTCCTCCCTGCCACACCCTCCTCTAAGCCTCCCTAATTGCCTCTAGTAATTCAACCACTTCTCACAAAGCATCCGCAAGAGCATGTTTATGGCACCTCCACCGCTGAATGGTACCTTGACAAGGACAGGAAAAGTGTCTTATAAAACTGTTTCCATCTATCCTGCCCGGGGTCTGGCACCCCACAAATTTCCATTGAACTGAATTAATCTTAAGTCACTAAAATTCTCAGCCTGCGGAAGCACCACATCAGCTTGGAAAGAATCATTTCTTCCACCAAAATTGGGTGATTTCTTTCTCCAAATCTGTTCACTCTACCCTAAAGAACCATTTGCAAACCAACAAGGAAAGAGGCTCTCTCCCCCGGGGCAAGAAGGGAAGAGTAATTGCGGGATTAAATAGCAACGTTGCTAAGGATGAGTGATCTTTTTCATCGTTCAATCTTTGCTTTTAAAGAGTCCACATTTAACAACTGGGCCCTGTCTCGATCAGAATGGCAGAGTGAGAAGCTTCGTCTCCCCCAAGAATCTTTGGGCAACCAGTGGGAAGTGGCAGAAGCATCTTTCGCAAAGCTCCAGAAAACAGATAAGGGAGGGCTGCCTAACAGGGCGAGCGCCCAGTAGAGGAAAACGGCTACCCAAAAGAAGTGGGCTCCCGTGGTGCCGTGGCTGGCCCCTCCCCCAGCCCTTGCCTGGTTGCAGAAGCAGCGGAGGGATGCTGCTGCACATCCTGGAGAATTGGGTATGGGGCCTGATCGTCTGCTGGCGGCCTCAGGGATTCACTGGCCCACAATTTGTCCTGTGTTGCCCTGTGCGACTCACAGGACTCTCCTACAGAACACAGGGGGGAGGGCAGGTCAGGCTGCTGGGGCAGAGGGTTGCTGGCTAGGGGACATACAGCAATACCCAGGAAGGTGGGGAAGCTGTTTCCTAGGGAGGAGGAGACATTAGCCTCCATGTAAGCGGGAGAGTTCCTGAGGCCCAATGCACATGCCCAAGACAGACCCAGGAAAAGGACCAGGGAGGCCCTGTGCTCTGGCCTGGAGCTTTCCTCTAAGTTCACTGTAGGGATAAGCCCTGGAGGAGAGCACTTGCCCGAGCTGATCTGCAAAGACTGCAAGCCGTGTTTTCTTTTTTCCTTCTTTTATTTATTTATTTAGTTAGCTAGCTCCTGGCATCCAAGGAGAGCTCTGTCATAACACCAGTTGGGTACAGGCTTAAGGAACAGACATTTCAGTCTAAATTCCAGAAATAACACATTAAAATAACAAAACGTCCAGGTTTCAACAAAAGATTATGAAACATACAAAGAAACGGGAAGTGACGGCCCAGGCAAAGGGGGAATATTGAAGCGAGGAGGACTCCTCTGGACAGAGACGTATTAAAAATGGTCTTTAATATGCTCAGCGAGCTGAAGGAAAACATGCTGAAAGAGCTAAAGGAAATGAGGAAAATGATAGATGAACACAAAGAGACTAACAATAGAAAGATGGAAATTATGAAAAGGAGCTAAAAACCACAGTAACAGAAATCAAAAATTCCCTAGAAGGTTCAACAGCAGATTGGAGCTGGCAGAAGAAAGAATCAGTGAATTTGATGATAAAACAATTGAATTCATCCATTCTGAGGAGAAGAAAGAATGAAAGAAAATCAGCAGAGACAGGGAACCTGTGGGGAACCCACACACCTGCTGATATACACTCTGTGGGAGTCACAGAAAGAAAAGAAAGAGAGAAAGGGGCAGAGCGAATGCTCTAAGACATAACGGCTGAGGGCGGGCCACGGTGGCTCAGCAGGCAGAGTTCTCGCCTGCCATGCTGGAGACCTGGGTTCGATTCCCGGTGCCTGCCCATGCAAAAACAAAAACAAAAAACAAATAATGGCTGAAAACTTCCCAAATTTAATGAAAGACTGGAACATAATGCATCCAAGATGCTCAATGAACTCCAAACTTAAAGTGAGGAGGGCTGTTCCGGACAAAGACAGAACCCCAAACAGGCCACATTGTGCCAGGTTGTAATCAGATTGTTGAACGCCAAAGATAGAGAGAGAATTCTGAAAGCTGATAGAGAGAAACAATATGCGTGTACAGGGCACGTGTTGTACCGATTTCAGTGCCGATTTCTCACCGGAAACTACGGAGGCAGGAAGGCAGTGAAAAGACACATTATAAGTGAAGAAAGCAAAACACTGCCAGCCAAGAATTCTGTATCTAGTAAACCTTTCCTTCCAAAATGAGGGAGGGATGAAGACATTCTCAGATAAACAAAAGCTGAGGGACTTCATCACCACTAGACCAGCCCTACAAGAAATGCCAAAGGGAGTTCTGCAGGCTGAAGGGAAAGGACACGAGACAACTGACCAAAGCCACATGGCAAAATAAAGCTCTCTAGTAAGGACAATGACATGGGTAAATATAAATACGAGTGCATTGTATTTTTGATTTGTAACTCTACACTTCACTTCCTACAGGATCTAAAAGGCAAACACATAAAATGTACTGATCCAGTGGTTTTGGACTCATAATGTTTAAGTATGTAATTGGTGAAAAGAACTACAAAAAGGTGGGGGAACAGAGGGGTACGGGGACATAGCTGATTCATGCTTTCGAAGTTAAGTTGGTATCAAAATGAATGAAATTGTTATAGATTTAGGGTGTGAAATTTCAGCCCCATGGTAAGCACAAAGAAGATATTAGAGAAGATCCGAACTCACAGAAACAGAAAGTAGAGGACAGGCTACCGGGGGTGGGGCCGGGGGCTATGGGGAGTTTGCAGAGTGAGTGAGGGGACGTTTTAGTGATGGGTCCGGGCAGCTACCATGATATTGTGACTGTGATTAATCCCAGTGAATGCTACGCGTGGAAAGGACTGGGATGGGAAGTTTATGTGGTGTACATGTTTCCACAATTTAAAGAAAAACTAAAGAGATAATGACAGTTAAATGCGATACATAATAATGGACGGGATCTAAGAATGAAGGAGAGAGGGTGCAAAAGAACAGTATTGCATCATAAGGAAAAATTGTGATATAGCGTATAAACCGTATATCAATGTTAAATTTCTTAGAACTTGACAGAGGCACTTAAGGCGATTACAAAGTGAATATCCCTGTTTGTAGAAAATGTGTGCAGCCTGTTTCAAATGTTCAGAAAAGAGAGAGAGAAGGAAGGAGGGAGGGAGGGAGGGAGGGAGGAAGGAAAGAAGGAAGGAAAGCAAAATGTTAAAACTGGCAGATCTGGGTGCCTGGGGGTGGGGATAAGTTGGAGTTCTCTGGTTCTCTGTATGGGGTTTGTATTATTTTTGCAACTGACCTATAACTTTAAAATTATTTCAAAATTTAAAAAATCCTAAAAGATAATTATGTCTAAGTTTTGGTTAGAATTTCAGTCTCAAAGTGGTTGGAACTTGGAGGAGGGAACTGTGCTCCCCTCTAATACTCACAATTTATGTGTTGATTGAAAATGGTTCTTTCATTGACTTCTGCTCATCCAGAATAAAAAATAATTCAAAATAATGGGCGGTGCAATGGTGGCTCAGTGGAAGATTTCTTACTTGCCATGCTAGAGACTCGGGTTTGATTCCCAGAGGCTGCCCATGCCCCCCAAAATTCAAAATAAGACAGTGCTTTAAACTCATGGAGCACATCTTCTATCAAGGAAATCTTAGCTCGCGGTTAAAGTGTCACAAGAACATGTTCTTTCAGCCTGTTACAACTTCTTGGAGAAATGAATCTCTTGAAATAATGAGAATGTACCGGCTCCCGTGGAAACTTCTTTCACCGGCTCACGTGCGTGGGGTCCATCAGGAAAAGCAAGGGTGAGGGCCTGTCTGGGCCACCTGGCTGCCCCTGGCCACCTGGCCGGCTAAGGCAGGGTTTATGGCAGTCGCCTGCTCTTTCCTAGCCTGGACGCTGACGCTGCACGAGAAGGCCTTTCCACCTGCTGTCACTTAAAGCCAGTTTCGGGAAGGGGTTTGGTGAGCGCCTCCATCCCCACTCAGGGGAGCTGCTCCCACTTGCAGGGACCTGGTCACGGCTGGCGATGGGCCCAGGCAATCAGGACCTCGGGCCACGGCTTCAGCAGGTGAGGGCAAGATGGCCGTGGCACAGGGCTCGGGCTGCAGCTACCACTCCCCCCAGATGCACCCTGCGTGCTTACAGTGCTCCCCCAGGGGTGTCTTGTTAATCTGCTCATGGGCCTGAGGCATGCGCCCGAGCGGCGGACTGCAGAGGTAGCAGGGCCTTCAGGCTGCAGGCCGAACGGGGTCCGTCCACAGTAGTCAGTCCACCCGGCCTCACCCCCGTGGGGGGATCGGGACACCCCGATCTCCTGAGAGGTCTGCGGGGAAGATCCCCGCCCAGAGTGTGGCACCTGGGTGCAGCCACATATCCCGACCTGGCCGCCTCTGGGCCCGGACCTGGGCCGACACTAAATGAGCACCATGCGGCCCTGCCGTGGGGGCAGTTCCCAGCCAGACCGTGTGCCGGTGTGAACCTGTGGTCCCCAGAAAGGCCATGTCCCTTCATCCTCATTCATGAGGATTATCTCCACAGAGAAGGGGCTCACCCATATGTGGGCAGTGACCTTCCACTGGGGGAGATGGGGCTCCACCCGTCCCAGGTGCCACTTGTTTACTGGAATCCTTTAAAACGGGAGGCATTTTGAAGACAGACACAGAGTCCACCAGCCAGCGACCTTTGGAGATGAAGGAATACGCCCCCAGGGGAGCTTCACGACACCAGAAGCCTGGAGAGGAAGCCAGCAGGTGCCACCATGTTCGCCATGTGCCTTCCCAGTGGAGAGAGAAACCCTGACCGTCATCGGCCTTTCTTGAGTGAAGGTAACCTCTTGGTGGTGCCTTTGATGGGACATTTCTATAGACTTGCTTTAATTTGGACATTTTCACAGTCTTAGAACTGTAAACTTGCAACTTATTAAATTCCCCTTTTTAAAAGCCATTCCATTTCTGGTATACTGCATTCCAGCAGCTGGCAGACTAGAACAGATGGATACACGGAACAGACATTCAAAGGGAAGGGGAGAGAGTCCTGCCCCAGCTCATGAGCCAGTCCGGGTATGGGGTGCAGCAACTGGGGAGACACGGACTGTGGGGTCTTATGGGCCCAGAGGTGCCCAACTCCCCTTCTCACCCCAGCCCCCACCCCTGCGCTGGGCACATGGCCACCCCTGCCCCTTCCATCACCATCCGTCCTTTAAACAATTTTGTCAACCAAACAGTAGGAGTCCGTAACAATTTGTTCATCTGCCAGCTTTACGCATCCAAGTCAACTGTAACTGCTGTCAAAGTTCTGGGCAGTTCACAGTCAGGACTGCGGCCAAACCCTGTCCCTGTAACCACTAACGGGCACTGACCACTTACGCTGGCCCGGGACCTAGTCTAAGCTCTTTACCTGCATTTCCTTACGTAATCCTTACAATATTCCTAAAAGGGAAATGTTATTCTCATTCCCACTTCACAGGTAAGGAAACCGAAGCAGAGAGGTCAGTTAATTGGCCCAAGGTCACTCAGCAGTTCTGGCTTCAAATCCAGGGTATCTGCCTCCTGGGCCTGGCTCCATTGGCCTCCCCACACCAAAGGACCCGAAGCTTCCGGCAGCCTGACGGTGAGAGGAGCACAGTCTCTACGAGATGCCACGGACACAGATTGTGCCCATTAGTCCCCGCAGGATGCCTGGCAGGGAGAACAGGCTCGCAAAGGACCCTGTTTAAGCGGGACGGGGAGCGGCCAGCAAGACGGGCTGGGGGTCTGCCTGCTGGGCCCCGGACCCCACCCTGGGCCCCTGATTCCAAGGCCAGGAAGTGAAATGCCAACCCTGCAAAGCGTCCTGTGGGCTCCTGCTGCCCTCCCCTCTGCCTGCCCGCAGGGACACAGCTTCCTTCTTGCCCCTGGAGCCCCAGCCCCTGGCCGTGCAGCATATGGAGGATGCCTGGGGTTGGGTTCAGGGAGCGGCAGGTGCCTTGTATGAGACTCAAACAGAAAATCCTGTGCTACAGGGCCAAGGGCACAGAGTGGGGGAGAGGGAGGGCGGCAGCGTCCCTCTTGGAGCTCCTGCCAGCTGCACTTGGAGAGGATTCTGGGGTCATCTGGGAGTGGTCCCAGACTTTGGCCTCTCAGGAGGCAGCTGTGGGCCGTACAGCACCTGAGAATGTCCCCAAAGGCCATGCCCTCACAGCACGGCCAGCCAACGGACAGCAGGCTCCCGAGTGGCCCTGGCTTTGCCCCCCGCCACCAGCCCTGGTTCCCTGAAACAGCTGTGTCCCTGAACTGGCCTGGGGACCAAGGGGGGCCTGTGAGTTTCCTGGGGATTCTGTGCAGAGTCCTCCAGGGGCTCCCCCAAAGTCTCAGCCCCCTCGCAGTAAATGAATAGTCCTGTCACCTTTGCCCTGCCGCCTTCCCCCGTGCCCTCTGCACCCCACACACTCGCACTTACTCAAACACACCACGCAGCTTCCTGTCTCAAAGCCTTTGTTCATGCCATTTCCTGAGTCTAGAATGCCATTCCCAGCTCTATCAGCTGGCGCACTCCTATTCTTCCTCCAAGGCCCAGTTCAAATGTTCCACCCACCCAAGAGACCCCAGTCCTGGAGTCCCTTTCCCTGGGGATGCCCACAGCATGCAGCATCCTCCACTGAGGCCGGCAGCTTCCTGAGGGCAGGAAGCAGCTCATTCGCAGCTCTGTCAGATGGATAGAGAAACTTTGGCCCTTTGTTTACGAACAAGTCCCTCTACACAGGAAGGAGGCTAGCGGGGTGTCCTCTAGCTCCACCCCAGCCCTACAGCTGGGCTCCTGAGGCGCTGGTCACAGCCTGTGAGCACTGCCAGGGCCCCAGGCTCAGGCAGAAGAGCTCATAGGCATCACTTCGTCTCACCCCCGACCCCCCAGGAAGGCAGCAGTTAGCATCCTTGCGTTACACAGGAGGGAACTGTTGCACTGAGAGGTCAAGAACTTTGCCAGGATCACACCAGCTCTCAGAGGCTGGCGTCAGGATTCACCCCCAAGCAGCCGGACCCTAGGCCTGTGGCCTCCAAGATGAGACCCGAGGGGAAAGGTGGTGGGGAAAGGGGCTCTCCTCCAACTGCCGGAGTCTGAGAAGACCCAAGGCTCGTGTGAAGTGGGGCTGCCCAAGGCTTCCCTGCTCCCACACCCCACAATGACCCTGCGGGAGAGAAGCAGGTGTTCTGGAGAGCTTAAGAGAACTGTCAATCAGGTTCTCACCCCACACCCTGATTCAAAGGAAGGAGGAGAGAAGAGAGAATGGAAGGAAGGGAAGATGTGTACAGTTCCTAGCATGTTCACAGGCTGTAGCATTCATTCACACTCATCAACAAACATTTATTGAGCACCTACTGTGTGCACCAGGACCTGCTCCAGGCTCTGGGGAAACAGCTGGAAACAAAGGTCATGGCTCCCAGGACACCTGAACAGGTGAAGAAGCCATGTCCAGGGTCAGAGTGACAGCCGCAACTCCCAGCTGCCGGGTGCCAAAGCCAGCCTTCCCTGACTCCCCACCGCTGAGCTGTCTCCCCACCAGCCAGGAGGCGACTGCGAGAGCTGCTTGCAGGCCGTGTTTGTGGGACCCAGCCCTTCACTTCCAGATCACCTGGAACAGGATTAGGATAACCTTATGAGTTTAATTAGGATAATCCTAAAAATAAGAAAGCCTGAAAGCCCTTGTCTTCTCTCTTCCTGGTTGACCCACCTTGGGCAGGTTACCTGTTCTCTCTGAGTCTCAGTTTTCATCCATGACACAGAGATGCTGATCGTCTCCACCTCATTGGGTTGTGATAGGGATTAAACAAAACGACATGCAAGAAGCTCTTGGCACGATGCCTGGCACACAGGGTGTGCACAGTAAATGTGAGCTCTCACACGGCACTGCCCACAGCCCTGCCAGCTCTAACCCCCCTTGTCTTGCACCCCAGCAGCTTCACTTCACTGTTGTACCTGTTCTGCAGATGGGAAAACTGAGGCAAGAAGCCAGGCAAGGCATGCCCAGACTTACGCTTTGGCAGTAAACCAGTATTCTGCCTGCCAGCGGGCCTCCACGCGGCCCCCACCAAGGGGCCTCTCTCAGTGCAAAGAATCAGGCAGAGCAGTGGGGCCAGAGGCCCCCTGAGGACCCTCCGCCTCTCTTGGTGCCTCAGTTGCAACCCTTTCCTCGCTCAGGGCAAGGCTCCATATCACAGAACCCAGAGGCTTAGAAGTCATCTAGTCACACTCAGAGGTTCCACTGGGGGGGGGGGATACCAAGCCTGCACAGGTGGGGGCCTGTGCACACAGCCATGTGCATGTCGGCCCTCCCAGGCTGGAGGCTCCCTCCTGGAAGGCAGCGGCCCGGAGCCGTCCCGGCTCAGTGCTGGGATGTGACCTAGACGGGAGCCCACGACTGTGTGGCCACAGCCAGGGCCAGGAGGCCCCCTAGACACCAAGGAGACTCACATCCAGGAGGTCCCGAAGTCTCTATTCTCCCCGTGGAGCCTGACCAGAAGCCCTCACCACCATCCATGACAGCCTAGAACTTTCCAAGGATACAATGTGAGGGAGTGGATGCTGGGACAGGAATTTTCCTTTGTCCTCCCTGGCAGAGAACTTGAATCTTGTGGATGTATCTGCAGACACACAGGCAGGACACCCCTGAGGGGCCCTGCCTGGTGCTGGCTACACGTGGGGAGTGGGGGAGCTGTTCCAAAGGCTCATGGCTACTTCCAGGGAAGAGGCCAGAGTCGAACCCCCATCTCCTGATGTCCAGAAGAAGAGCATGGAGGGAGGAAAAGAGCAAGTCGGGGACAGAGGAAGGAAGAAGAGGTCGGGGGTCAGCTTCCAGCAACGTGCCAGGGTCCTCGGAACCCCGCCTTCCTCCCCTTCCCTGGGCCCCGCCCCCACTCAGCGATGTCCCCTCCCCTACACCTGCAGTCGGAGGTGCCCCTCCAGTGAGCTACGGGATCGCCCGGGGGCAGCCCCTCCTGTCACCACCAGGCCGCCTGTCCCTGGGAGGCGGGGTCTCCCCCATGAGCAGGAATGGCCGGGCTCCTGTCGTCTTGCCTCTGGGCCTGCAGCAGGGGCTGCGGCCAGGAACCCCCTCCCCAAGGCCTGGCCCCGCTCAGGTGAGCGTCGCATGGGGCCTCTTGGATCAACGCTGAGCCGGGCTCCCGTGGCGGGCAGAGAGCCGGCCCTGCTGCCCGGAGCGGCGTGGGGTGGGCGGCGAGCGCAACATCTTGGGCTCCTGAAGGCGACCCAGCCCCCGGCCTGTGGCCGTAAACGAGGCGGGTCGTCGGCCGGCAGGGGCCCACGTGCTCTCGGCAGAGGTTCCCGGGAGCTTAGGGGAGGAAGGCCCGCATGGGGCGCGGAGCTCTCCTGTCGCCCCCACCCCCCCATCCCCACCCCCACCAGCCATGTGGGCCCGTCTCTTATTTTGAAGGCGGACTTCGAAGTATCTGCCTTATTTGATGTGCAGAGTGAACTTACTGGCGGAGTCCCAGAGACGAAGAGAGTGCGCGGGTTTGGCCTTTTCCCCAATCCTTCAGTCCCCCCACGCTTCCCGCTCAAGGCAGAGGAAGGAGGGGGACCCCGTGAGTGGGTTCCCCCCTCCCCTGCCACAAACCCTGCGGGGCCATTTCTCCTTGGGCTTCGGCGTGCTCATCTGCTAAACGGGGTCCCCACCGTGCAGGAAGATCACGCCCATTGTGGCTTCTCCACGACAGCCAAGGCACAGGACATGACATCCTCAGGGCTGGGGGCAGAGCTGGGTGTCCAGCCACGGTGTGGGTGGGCTGGGTGGGCCGAGTCTGAGGTCCCCGCGACAACGCCGGGGCTCACGCCCGCCCGGGCCTGGCAGTAGGGAGACTCTGCCCAGAGTCGGTGCCGTGAGTCACTTCCCCCGGGAGCTGCGGCCAGCGGTGAGGAAGGCCACAGGCCGTGACGCACGGGCCACTTACTCACTGTCTCCTCTGGGAGCGCGGCGAGGCGACGCCACACCCCGGCCCCGCAGGCGCCCGCAGCCACGCACATACCCGCCCCTCTCACGCACGCACGCAGCCCCAGGCACAGGGTACACAGGCGCAAAGGCTTGGGGGCTGCGCACGCCTTTCACACGGGTGCACACAGTTTAGTACACTGGCCACACCCTGACACACCGATAGCAGGACGCACTGCCGCTGGTTAGGCCAGGGCGCGCGTGGGGGGCGTGCACTCCTGTCCACGCGCACGCTCTGCGCGCCCTCCCATTAGGCCTACACTTGCACGGACAAAGACGGAGGTCTGCTCACAGATGCGCGAACCATGCTGCCATAAGACTCCGAAAAGTGCTGAATCCTTCATTCATTCCTCCAGCCAGTAAACATTTCCAAGTCAAGCGTCAGTACGCCTGCAGGGACAGAAGCTACAGGACAGCAGGCAGACGCTTGGTTTGTTCTCCTAAGGGAAGGTCCGGCACATAATAGGTGCTCAATAAATGTGCAGAAAGGACAGAGGAGCAGAGAGGGGGACAAGCGTTGCCCCGCAGGTCTGGAACCGCAGAGCCTGGCCTTGAGCCTGGCCACGGGTGGTCATCAAGGCCTCCGCTCGCCTCCCGCGTTCCACCCCGGCCCACAGCGTGCGTTCAGCCGCCGCCTCCAGAACCGCGAGCCCGGGGCCCACTGCAGCGACCGCGGGTGTGAAGAGAGGGGTTCTGCGCCCCGGGGCTGGGCACTGCCGCTTCCTCGGTGCACCCTTTCTGCACACCTCAAGGAACCCTCGCGGCCCGTTTCCGCTTCCGGGAAGGGCCTGCCACCCACCTTCCGCTCCTATTTCTCCCGAACAAAAATGTGTGTCTTGGTGGGGAGGGGACAGGACGGGAAAGAGGGTGACGGCCCAGAGACCTCAGAGCGGCCTTTGAAATCGTCCAAACTCCCACAATTCGCAGAGCTAAAATTCAGACCCAGAGAAGGGAAGGGACCTCCTCGAGTCCGCTTAGGGAAGAGAGAGAGCAGGAAGGAGCTCGCCGCGACCTACGAGCGATCCGTGCGCCCCGGCCGCGCGTGGGCCCAGCCCGACCTCGGCGTCGCCGCCCAGATCCCGCGCAGCCCCGCACCCTCCTCCGCGCGGGCGCCGCGACCCGCACCCGCCCACCAGCGCCGGGGGAGCAATTCCTAGTTCCGACCTAGCGGGTCGCGGGAGCTGTGGGTCTCAGAGGCGCTGGGAGGCGACGCCTACACCCCGCAGCTCTAAGTTGGAATGAGAATCAACTATAAGAAAACCCGCTGAGGATCGGATGGAACACACACGGGATCCCTTCTCTTACGATCCCTCAGCGGCGCTGGTGCCCCGCAGCCGGCTGCCAAGTACACGCAGACGCCGGGGGAAAAATGTATTTAGCTGGCGGCGCCGCCTCTTCTCCTAGTCAGTGTCTCCAGTAACCCCCATGTTTCCAAAAGGCCCTCCGGGGCGCCGCCGAGACCCTTCCGGCTTCCTCTGGAGCCAAAATCCAAACCTGCCCGCAGCCCCGCACCGCCACCTCTCCCCCAGGCTTCGCGCTTCTGAGTCCCCCCCTCAGAAGGAGGGACTCTCTTTGGCATCCTGGCGGATCTCAAAACGCTTCCCCTTTTCCCTCTTCTCCAGGGTGCTGGCGAGCGGAGAGGATGGGGTGGATAAAAGGGTCTTTGCTAAGGTGACAGGATGAGCCGGATCGACGGGGCGGCGGGGGCGGGGGTTGGGGCGACTGCGGTGACCTCCCCGGGCACGCTGGAGGCTTCTGTCGCGCTGTCTTTCGTGCCCCTTTTTGGGGAGACCGACTTCCGAGCAGCATGGCAGTTGCTGCCCTGGGCTGCGCAGCACCTCTATTCTGGGTGAAGAAGGGCCATCTTGGTTGGCGGTGGTGCGTGTGGGGGGGAGGTCGCCCATTTGCACATGTGCAGCGGGGAGAAGGGGCGCGGGGCTGCACTTCTGGAGGCAGGGGCTCGGGGACCACCGGTAACTCTGGTCTCCGACAAACATCTGCCCATCCGGGCTGAGGCGGGGAGGGCTTGCTGGCCAGAGAAGGGTCACCTCTCCGTCCCCTAACGAGTTTGGAAGATAAGCCTCTTCTCAATGTCCAGTGGTGCCGTGGCCGGCTGGCCGATGGCATGTGGCGCCTATATCCCCCAAGCAAAGGATGAACATTTGGCGTCCATTGTGGATTTGCTGGGGGGTATCACCACTTAGCGGGGACCCCGTTGCCTCGGTTTCTTAATCTGATGACCCAGCATGTCACTTCAAAGCCAAATAATGACGTCTGGCAAACCCGTGGCTGCGGCGCGCGGCCAGGTGGCGCCCGGCAGGCGGCGTCTGGACTCCGGCAGGAAGGCGCTCCCACCTCCATCCCACCCCCAAAACCGGTGTCGGGTCCTAGGTCCTTGGGCTTTCGGAGCGGGGGTCGTGGGGAGGAGGACGCCCGAAGCTCCTGGTACCAGGCGCCGTTGGGCCATGCGTTCTCTCTTCTCTCCGCGCATCCCGACTCCGACCTCCCCCTTTCCTTGCAGCCAAAGGCGCGCGGTCCGTGCGCGGCCTCCCGCCTCGCTACCCTACGCCAACCGCGCCGCGCGGGCCCCGGGCAGGTATCCCCGCCGCTCGGGTCAGCGCAGAGGCCCGATCCGGGACAAAGAAGGGCGCCAAGCTCCCCTCCCCTCCCGCAGCTGCAAAGGCTGCTGCCTTTCCATTGCGTATCTACACGTGCCACCAAAACAAAGCCGCGCGCAGAACTGCACGAAGAAGCAAAAGGGCTGAGGTCTAAATGAAGGTCCGACAAAAGTGCGCACCGCTGCTGCCGGGGATGGAAGTCCTCTGGGACCTTCGAGCGCCTTTACGTTGTTGGAACTCCTAGCGCGGCGGCGCGGCGCGGCCTGCACTGCCCGGGGCTTGGATGACTCCGGGGTCCCGCCGCCGCCTTAGAAGTTCCCGGCGCAGCGGGTGAGGAGAGCGCACACTCGAATTCGGGACCCCGCGATGCCGCGAACAAGACTGTGTCCCGGTCGCTACGAAGTCTCTTCCAAAACTGCGTTAAAACAACTTAAAAAAAAATCCCCCCAGGAAGTTTTCGTGCACAGGGTGCTATAACTGTTCTGTATCTTGCACGCAGCGGCAGATATGCCGGTGTACACGTCCATAAGCAGTCTTCGCGCTTTCCGCTTAAGATGCGTACTTCAATATATGTAAATTGTAATAAATTAAGAAAAAAAATACGTACAAATCGATTGATTCAAAACAGTACTGGAACTCACTCCAGCCCTCTGTTTCTCTGTTTAAGAAAATATGTGTTCCCGCGGACTGTTGGGGCGTGGAGAGCAATAAATTTAGCTCAGGCTGGTGGCTGTGGAAATTAAAGTAAAAATGAAAGCATCTTCCTTCTACCCCCACCCCAAATTGAGCGGGAGTCCTTGTCTTCGCAGCCCCCTGCCCCCGGGCTGAGGGTTTCCTCCCCCATCCCGCGGTCGTTTATCGGCTCTTTCTGTTTCTGCCCGCGACTCGTCTCTCGCCGTCTTTGAGTGTTTCTCACTCACAAAAGCACACCCTGGCTGCTAGAGTAAATGCAAAAACGACCAGGGCAGCGGTCACACGTTGCGGGGAGTGTGGACTGTAGCGGTACAGGGAAAATAAATGCCCCCAGTATTCAAACACGCGCCGAATTCGAAAAATCGGGACGAACCCTCGGCGGCGCCGCAGGGTCTCCGGCCTGTCCCGCGTCTCCGGGGACCCCCGCGCCGAGCGGTCGGCCTTGCGGGGCGCGGAAGCCGAGGCGGGGAGACCATTTGCCGGCAACGAAAACCTGCGGGTACCGAATCGAAAGCGAAAGCGGAGGAGGAGGTAGTAGCCGGGCTGCTCCTCGCCGCGACCCCGGTGTCCCGGGGGGCACGGCCGAGACCTGGCGCGCCGGCGGCGGCTCTGGAAGCCCAGGCCCGCGTTTGGGGGCGAGACGCGGGGCCCCGGCTCCGGCCGCGAGGAAGCTGCTCGGGCCACCGCGAAGCGCCGAGTCTCGGAGCCGGCGTGGCTGCTGGGGCCCGCGCGGCCCGCTGTGGATTCCGCGGGGCCCGCAGGGACTCTGGGAGGCGGGAGTGCCCGTAGGCAGCCGGCAGCGCCCTGGTGGCACGATTTCGTAAAAACGCGAATGAATGTCTCTGCCAGCGGAGGGGCTGCGGCGTCGTGTTCGTCCTCAGCCCTTCTAGTACTGGTGGGGAAACAGAAGCCCAGGAAAGGGAGGGGATGCCCTACAGGCAGTGAGGGGTTTGCACCCCTCTCTGCCAAGGGCGAGCAGACCCGGCCAGCCGAGACCCGAGGCGGCTTTCCGGCCCGCGCTTCTGCGGCGTGGCCCTGAGCTATCCCAAGGCCCGCACCTCCCTCCCATGGGCGCTCGGACGCGGCAGCGGCGCGCGAGGCTGAAGTCCGGGAAAAGGCTCCGAAGCGCAGATGGGGGGCCTGGCTTCTGTCCCCCGCACACTCAGAAGGGGGTCACGAAGTCTACGCTACCTGCGGTCGGAACAGAGATCAGCCACCGCCAGACTTGGCACCGCGGCCAGCCCTGCCTCCCCCTTTTCCCAAGCTCCTAGGACTTCCCGTGCCTTTTCCCTTGCACCGCATATCCCGACTTCTGAGTACGCTCTCGCAAGTGTGGAAGAGAACCGCTGCCAGCGTGTGCCTCAGTTTCCCTGCTTGCCGGCAATCCAGGGGGTGGACTCAAGTGGACTTCTAGCTGTCTTTGTAGAGGGTAGAACCTGTCCTCTTGGTGCCTCAGTTTCCATCATCCTGAACCTGAAGTACCAAATCTTTTGCTGACCAGGGAAACACAGGCACTGAGAGAGGGACTTGTTGTTGGTTGTTTGTGGCTTTGGCCTGAGCAGCACCTCCATCCTGGCAGCAGGACAGTGGGGTCCTGTCCCAGACTCCAGGCTCTCTGTCCTGACCTGCAGCTTTTCGGTGCCCTTGGAATTGGGACTCATGGGTTCCAAAGAGCACAGAGGCCTAGGGCAGAAATGTGGCGGAGGGACCACATTAACTCCAAAATGTGGTAAAAGTCCACTAAGGGCTTTCTGTTACCTCTTGATGCAGATGAGCAGACCTGAGTTTAAAGGACTTGCTCTGAGGTCACACCGGGGATCAGGGACAGCGGCAGGGCAAGTGACACACCCTTTCTCTCAGGCCCACTGGCTGTGGCTAAGGAAGCCTATGGGGGAGAGAAAGGAGCAGACTGTGGGGAGTGGGGTCCCCGGCAGGGCACAGAGAAGATACTCGGAGACGCCACCACTCTCCCTTTTTCTCTGGACTCCGCGGCATCTTTTAACCAAGAGGCCAGGGGCTGCTGGGTTCCCCCCCTTGCCTAATACCTTGGCTTCCTCAGAAAACCGGTGAATTGCTTTCAAATATGAAAATCCAGTGCAGCAAGAAATTAAAAATGTGTCTCTGACCTTGCCCAGTGAACCTTGCGGGGTCCCCCAGTCTGTGATCCGCTCTCGCCTAACAGTCCCGCATGGCAGGGAGGAGGGGGCCTGGGTCATGTCAGGAGAAGAAGCCCACAGACCAGCCCCTAAGGGCCCCGTCTGTCTGAGTGTGAAAGGGGCACCTGTGTGCACCTGGGCCTGTGAATCTGGGTGCCTGATCTCATTCCAAGAGGAGGGTGGACAGGCAAGGTGGGAGAAGAGGGGAAAGATCCCTGGATCTTCCGAAATCTGCTCTCCACCTCATCCACTCCTGTGGGGTTGGGAGTGTGCAGCTGTGTGGGGAATCCATACGTGTGTGTGTGTATTTGGTGGGTGACCACGCTGGCCCCTGAGGAAGAGGTGTGCACATGTAGAATGCAAGTGTAGACAAGTGTATGACCATGTAAATATTTGTGTCACCGACCATCCATGAATTACTTCTGAGCCTGCAAGAGTCTGAGTGTGTGAAAGCATTTCTCCTGGGACGTTTTCCTGCTACCGAGGCCTAAAACCTTGTTCACCTCTGCTCCCAGGCCTGCGGCCTCTCCTTCCCACCAGGGTCAGTCCAGTCAAAGTCCCTGCCCTCTTCAGGCCCAGCTCTCTCACCAGGGCCTCCCATGAAGGCAAGGCCTCAGGGGGAGTGTGTGCTCTGGGCTCCTGGCCGCCCCTTCTCCATTCTGTTCCCTTCAGGCTCAGGCTCCTGCAGAGGCACGGAGGGCAGCGACACGAGCTGTCCCGGCCTCACGGCGCTGGAGAGGTTTTCTTGGCAGCAAAGGCGGCTGTGCTCTGGGGTCCCAGGCCTACGTCCTGCAGCAGCGTTCAAGGGGGCTTGGAGGTCACTTCGGCCATTCCCCGTGGGCCCAGATAAGGACCCAGATCCCGCCGTCTTCTCACGCTCCAGCCGCCTTGAGCTCCGCGGGTTCCTGCCTCCCTGCCCGGCGCGAACCATTTTGCCGAGCCGGCCCACTCCAAGGCCAAGTTGCACAGAAGGGCGCCCGGGAACCCGGGCCGGCCCACCTCCCCATCGCGAGCCGCGCTCGCAGCCCCCCGCGTCTCCTCACCGGTACCCGCGGCTCCACCAACTGCGCTCGCGGCTCCCACGCGGGCTCCCGCCGGGCTCCGCACCTGCGATGCTCCCACCTGCGGCGCCGCCCGAGGAGCCTCCAAGCCGGCGGGGAGCGAGGCCTCTGCGACCTCCGCGCCCGGTGCCGCAGCGCTGCCCCCCGCCGCCTGGCGCCGCACCCGCTTCAAACCCGTCCCCGCCCGTAGCGCAACAGTTGGCTCGGGGGAAGCCGCGAACGGGGAAAAAGAACTCAAGGCAAGTTTAAAACTCAAACCCTCCGCGCCCCAGGACCGGGTATATGCAGGGGACAGCACGCCCCAGTCGCGCACCGCTTGGCCCCGCAGCTCACCAGGCCGCCGCCTCCTACTTCCCGCAAGCAGAGAGGGCACTGGGCGCTGCCGAGGCGCCGGACCCCGGGATCCCCAGCCCGGCAGGACCCGCGCGTCGTACTTACCGTAGCAGGGGACCTGCAAGGCCGTGTTGTGGCCGCCGCCGCCTTCCTGGAGCTTGAGGCTGCCTTCCGGGGGCGTCTTGCAGGAGCCTCGCTGCAAGTAGAGGTGCGGCTGCTGTGCGGGCGGCTGCGGCGGCGGCGGCGGCGGGGCCGGCGGCTGGGGCTGGGGCTGCGGCTGGAACTTGTTAAAGGTGCCCCGCGCCCCCGCGCCACTCTCCAAGGGTGCCGCCAGGTCCTGCTGTCCCGCGCCGTAGCGGGTCCGGCTCTTGGCGTCCCCGAAGCCCTGCCCTTTGGAGGCGGTCGACAGGAAAGTTGTGCCGAACTTGTCACCGCCGGGGAATGCCCTAAAGGGCGACGAGCCCTCCCGGCTCTGCGACACCGGGCTGTAGTAGGCGTCCATGGCAGCGGCCGGCGACTCGTAGTAAGAGACGCACGTCTCGGCATTCATGCCGGAGTCCGCGGGCGGCGGGCGGGGGCTGGAGCGCGAGGACGCACCGCGCGCCGCGGCCCCGAGTCGGGAAGAGGCGAGGAGGCGGCGGCTGCGCGCTCCCTCCCTCCGGGCTCCCCCTCCGCTCCTGCCTCTCCCCTCCCCCTCCTCCCTCCCCACAGCTGGCCCGGGAGAGAGCGGAGGGCTGTAAAAAGATTCAGATGTTTCGGAAAGTTGACCAGATCTCCCAAACCCTCTTAAGGTTTTGAAGCGGAAAAAAAAAAAAGTTTTTTTTTCTTCCTGACTCGCTCCTTCCTTCTCTCCTCTTTCGCCCCCTCCTCCTTTCTCCCTATTCTCTACCCCCCTCCCCGCCTCCGCCCCTGCCCCTCCTTTCCTCCCTCTTAAAGAGATGCTACTAAACCCGCTCGCTCGCGGGGCATTCTGCCGCCAGGCGCCCGCGGGCCTTTCGACCCCGGGGCGGGGGGTGGTGGGTCGCGGAGGTGCCAGGTCCCTCAGGGCTCTCGAGCCCAGGCTGGGAAGGGGCCGGTCTGAGTTTTGGCCAGGGGAAGGGGAGCACACAAAATTTTAGGTGACAGGTAAAAACAAAACAAAAAAAAGCGCTAAGAGGTTTTGACAAGGTTGGCTGGTGTCGGGGCGCAGGGAGGCGTTTGGACAGCTCGGCGCGCATGTGGCGGCGCAGCCTTCCTCTGGGCTTCCACGCCTTCCCGCGTCCCATCCCGCTCCGTTCCAGGTTCAGCCGTGAAATTAACGTGCAGCCCCACGGCGTCGTCCAGAGCACGGTCACCCTCCCGCAGAAGGGTGCTGGGCAGGGGAGTGAGGAGGGGTCTGTTTTCACTCAGCACTGGAGAAGCCCTCGGCTTGGACTCTTTAGGGTGCTGCCCCCCCACCCCCGGCAGAGACGCCCACCCCCAAGTCCGTCCAGCCCAGGGGGACTTTCAGGCTGAGGAGGTAGAAAGTGAGGAATCCGGAGACCCGTTGGCATAGCCAGATCCACGGTCCTGTCACCTGCTGACCGCGTGGGGTGGGGGTGAGGCAGTCCCTTCCTTCTCTGGCCTCACTGACCCCTCCTGCAGAATAGGCGACTTGGATTTGATGGGCTGTGGTTTTTCCCGCCCACGCGCGCCTCAGGGCCCTGGGACCAGCCCAGCAAGGCGAGAGAACTATTCCGGACCGTGCCCGGCTCCTTCCAAACCACTCATCATCGATCGCGCCTCACAGCAAACGTGAGTGCTGGAGAGCAAGCTCTCCAGTCGCCGGCTGAGCAAACCCAGGCTCAGAGAGGTGCGGCCACCTGGCTGAGGTCATGCAGCCGGGAAGTCCCAGCGCCCGGTCTGCAACCCATGCTGAGACCGGTTCCTCCAGGAACCGGAGAAAGCGAAGGCCACGGCGAGGACGGCAAAGGAAAGGAGGAAAGGGGCCTCGGGGTGCAGGATGGCTCTGATAGGAGACCAATCAAAGAAATCCTTGTTAAACTGCAGGGAAAATCTGTGGATCAAGGACGCATCTCAAGGGAAGCTGGGAGTGAGGTGAGAGGTGAAGGGGAAAAATAAAATGAGAGAGGGCCTGAGCATCCTGCCCCCAGGAATGTAGGAAAACCTACTGCACTTAAGTTTCCGCAAAGAAAAGAATAACTGGGAGGTCGTGCTTCTATCTTAACCTCATCCCAGATAATCTTCGCCCCCCCAACCCCACCCCACCCCTTGGTATCTCTGGCCCTTGCTCCGCCTACGACAGCGCGCTCCCACATCTGGTTTCTATCGCCCGCTTACCTTGAAGTGCTCGTTAATAAAGACATTCAGCAAAGCACGGCAGGCCCGCGCCCCTCCCCCGCTGCCCTGCGCGCCCCGCGCCTCTCTGGCCCGCAGAGTTAAGCCACGCGAGGGTCTTACATTTATTGAGCGCCTTTCCTGCCGGATGTCATCCGCAGGCCGAATCATCCCCTCCGCCACCCTCGGCGAGGCACGCATTATCATATCCACTTTGCGTGAACCGAGGCTCAACGAAAGCAATTAATTTCACCACGTCAGACAGCAGAAAGAGGTGAGCCTGCCATCGCTCCAAGGGCTCCTGTCCAGAGGAAGTCTCTTTCGGGTGCGTAGAACATGCCATGGTCTCTTGTCTGCGCACCATTGGAGAGGTGGCTCCCTCTACCTGGAATTTCCCAACCTCACCCCTGTGATTTTGTTTGGCTAACGTTTGGGGCTCAGCCTACAGTCCTTTCCTCCAGGAAGCCTTCCCACCTCTCTCAGTCTGGCTTGCTGCTCCCATTTGCAGGCGTCTGTCCCTCACCTCAAGGTTGTTTGGTTGCATGCGTTTGCATGGTACATATGCATGTCTATCCCACTGGTGGAAAGCTCCCTAAGGGCAGCTGCCGCAGCGCCTGGAGCCCCGCACATATTTATGGAGTAAAATATTAAGGCCAGGGCTGTCGAACTCTAACCTCTACGGTTTCTTCCACTGCCCAGCGCCACGCCAAGTTCTGAGCGCCTTTGGTTTTCCCAGCCAAGGCCAACTGGACCCCTCGGTCCGCCTTTCGGCGAGTCAATCTACAAAATTAAGTGCGTGCTGGCCCCTTGGGCCTGTGACCCGAGTACAGTGAGCTGCCTCAAAACGGGGGCCAGGCCTGTCTTGTTTACCTAAGGGCCTGGCACATTGTAGGCACTTAGAAAATGCGTGTTGAACGAATGAATGAAAATGCTGTGTGGCTTCCAACTGGCTTAGAGGCACATTTTTGTCCAGGAGAGGAGTTCTGAGCGGCTGGAGGTGCCCAGATGGTGCTGGCGACTCTTCTACCCCCTACCCCCACCCCATTCCCAGCCTGGAATTGGAGGGGATGACTAGGAGAAGTGAGACTCAGGGGGGAGGGGGCAAACAGCCCCA
Source organism: Myrmecophaga tridactyla (assembly GCA_004026745.1). Classification (NCBI taxonomy): domain Eukaryota; kingdom Metazoa; phylum Chordata; class Mammalia; order Pilosa; family Myrmecophagidae; genus Myrmecophaga; species Myrmecophaga tridactyla. The sequence continues at coordinate 24,477 of PVIY010037244.1, forward strand.
GGGCAGGCAAAATTGCAGTTACTGGGATAATCCCAGTGGCCTCTGCTCCGTGTGCACTGGGTGCCGCTTTCCGGGGAGCTTTGCACGCCACCTCTCCCACCCTCCACCCCGTGCTTTTATGTCCCGTTTAATTATTTCCTCATTATTCAACCTTTTCCTGGCCACCCTGGGTTCAAACCCCGAGCACTAGGGGCACGGAATTTCTCCTTGACTATGCTTGGAGTGGGCGTGAGGTATATCCTTATTCCTTCTAGATGGATCAAGGGAGAATGAGCCTATGCCTGCAAGTAAGAAAGTGCGTGCAGATTTGTCTGCGTGAGAACATACTGGAATGTCCTTTGAATGTGTGACCTGAAACCC
>PVIY010037245.1:0-24827 GCA_004026745.1 Myrmecophaga tridactyla
GAGGGCTGGAGGCATAAATGAAATCACAAAGAAAGATAGACGATAAAGATTGAGAAGGTATAATCTAGGAATGCCTAGAGTGTATAATGAGAGTGACTAAATGTACAAATTTTAAAAAGTTTTTGCATGAGGAAGAACAAAGTAATGTCATTACTGCAGGGTGCTGAAAATAGATGGTGATTAATATTTTAAAATTTCAACTTATGTGTGAGACTAAAGCAATAAATGTTTATTTGGTAGAAAATTTATATTTTGACTAATGCATTTCCTAATATAAGTTATGTAGATAGCTTGGTTGAACAACATAAGTACATATAACCTTGGGTAGGACATGAGATTTTGTGGGTTTGTCCAGAGTGATGCCCCGATAAATCCCAGAGTGATTTGAACAGTGAATAAAAAAGTATTTGCAAAGTCCCCTTCAGAGAATGGTGAGAAAGGGGGAAAATTCAACCACCCCAAGCTGAATTCTTGATATTCTCACAAGGAGTGTGGACAACCAAAGCTATAGGCTGAGCCCCCAGTCTTGGGGTTTGTTCATATGAAACTTAACCCCACAAAGGATAGATCAAGTCTACTTAAAATTAGGCCTAAGAGTCACCCCCAAGAGAACCTCTTTTGTTGCTCAGATGTGGCCTCTCTCTCCTGCCAACACGACAAGCAAACTCACCACCCTCCCCCGTCTACGTGGGACATGACTCCCAGGGGTGTGGACCTTCCTGGCAATGTGGGACAGAAATCCTAGAATAAGCTGAGACTCAGCATCAAGAGACTGAGAAAACCCTTGGAATGAGCTGGGACTCAGCATCAAGGGATTGAGGAAACCTTGAAGGGGGAAGAGTGAAATGAGACAAAATTAAGTGTCAATGGCTTAGAGATTCCAAACAGAGTCGAGAGGTTATCCTGGAGCTTATTTTTATGCATTAAGTAGATATCATCTTGTTATTCAAGATGTAATGGAGAGGCTGGAGGGAACTGCCTGAAAATGTAGAGCTGTGTTCCAGTAGCCATGTTTCTTGAAGATGATTGTATAATGATACAGCTTTCACAATGTGACTGTGTGGTTGTGAAAACCCTGTGTCTGATCCTCCTTTTATCTACCTTGTCAACAGATGAGTAGAACAAATGGAATAAAAATAAATATTAAGGGGAACAAAGGTTAAAAAAAATAAAAGTAGCTACCCAGTAGAAAAGTCCAAGAATGGAAGGTGTCACATGTAAATTCTACCAAGCATTGAAGGAAGAATTAGTGCAAACCCTCCTCAAACTCTTTGAAAACATTCAAGAGAAAGGAAAGCTACATAACCCATTTATGAAGCCAACATCACCCTAATGCCAAGGCCAAAGATACTACAAGAAAATAAAATTATAGACTAAACTCTTTAAGGAGTATAGATGCAAAATCTCAACAAAATACTTGCAAATCGAATCCAGCAGCACATTAAAAGAATTATACAACATGACTGTTCTAGTTTGCTAGCTGCCAGAATGCAACACACCAGAGGTGGATAGGCTATTAATAAAAGGGGATTTATTTTGTTAGTTCTTCAGAGGAAAGGCAGCTAACTTTCCACTGAGGTTCTTTCTTATGTGGGAAGGCACAGGATGGTCTCTGCTGGCCTTCTCTCCAGGCCTCTGGGTTCCAACAACTTTCCCTGGGGTGACTTCTTTCTGCATCTCCAAAGGCCTGGACTGAGCTGCAAGTGCTGAGATGAGGAATGCCGAGCTGCTTAGGCTGTGCTAAGTTGTGCTCTCTCATTTAAGCACCAGCCAATTAAGTCAAATATCATTCATTGCAGCAGGCATGCCTCCTAATCGACTGCAGATGTAATTAGCAACAGATGAGTTATACATACCATTGGCTCATGTCCACAGCAACAGAACTAGGTGCCTTCACCTGGCCAAGTTGACAACTGAATCTAACTACCACAATGACCAAGCGGGATTTATCCTATGTATGCAAGGCTGGTTCAAGATAAGAAAATTGATTAAAGTAATACACCATACCAACAGATCAAAGTGGAAAAACCACATAATAATCTTGATTGGTGCAGAAAAGTCATTTGACAAAAGTCAATATATTTTCTTGACGAATACACTTCAAAGGATAGGAATAGAAGGAAATTTCTTCAACATGATAAAGAAAATATATGAAAATCCCACAGCTAACATCATCCTCAATGGGGGAAACACGAAGAGCTTTCCCTCTAAGTTCAGGAACAAGACATGATGTCTACTGACACCTTTGTTATTCAACATTGTGCTGGAAGCTCTAACCAGAGCAATTAAACAAGAAATAGAAATAAAAGGTATCCAAATTGGGAAAGAAGATGTAAAACACTCACTGTTTGCAGATGACATGATACTATATGTTAAAAAAAAAAAATCCAAGAAATCTACAGCAAAACTACTAGACCTAATAAATGAGAACAGCAAAGTGGCAGGGTACCAGACCAACATGCAAACATCAGCAGCGCTTCTATACAATAGTGATGAGCAATCTGAAGAAGAAATAAAGAAGAAAATTCCATTTACAATAGCAACCAAAAGAATCAAATATCTACAAACAAATTTATCTGAGAATACAAAAGACCTATATGCAGAAAACTATAAGGAATTACTAAAGGAAATCATGGAAGACCAACATAAATGGAATAACATATGATGTTCATGGATTGGAAGACTAAATATAATTTAAGATGTCAATTCTACCCAAATTGATTTATAGATTCAACACAGTACCAATTAAAATCTCAACAACATACTTTTCAGAAATAGAAAAAACAAAAACAAATTTATTTGGAAGGGCATGGTGCCCTGAGTAGCCAAAAACATATTAAGAAAGAAAAATGAGTGGGTAGTCTCACACTACCTGACTTAAAAGCATATTTTGAAGTTACCCTCGTCAAAACAGAATGGTGCTGGCATAAAGATAGATATACTGACCAATGGAATCAAATAGAGGGTTCAGATATAGGCCATCTCATCTATGAACATTGATCTTTCATAATGTAGTAAAGCAAAACCACCTGGGAAAGACAACCTTTTCAATAAATGGTGTTTTTAGAACCAGATATCCACATGCAAAAGAATGAAAGAAGATCCATATCTCACACCCTATACGAAAATTAATTCAAAATGGATCAAAGATATAAACATTAGAGTTAAACCATAAAATTTTAGAAGAAAATGTAAGGATATATCTTATAAACCTTGTTATAAAGAGGCAGTTTCCAAGAACTTACAACCAAAGATTAACATTGAGAACAGAAATAGATAAAATGGATCTCCTCAAAATTAAATGCTTTTGAGCATCAAAGAATTTGCCAGGAAAGTAAAACGGCAGCCCATGCAATGGAAGACAATATGGTTAAATGATTTAGACTTAACAGACATATATAGGTCATTACACCCCAAAATACCAGGATATACATTCTTCTCTAGTGGTCATGGAACATTCTTGAGGATAGATCATATGCTAGGGTACAAAACAGGTCTTTATAAATTTAAAAACATTGAATTAGTCAAAGCACTGTCTCTGATCACAATGGAATGAAGCTGAATATCAATAACCACCAAAGAATGAAAACTTTCACAAATATATGAAGATTAAATAACACACTCTTAAACAACCAGTGAGTCAAAGAAGAAATTGCTAGAGAAATCAGTAGCTATCTGGAGATGAATGAAAATGAGAATACAACATATCAGAACTTATGTGATGCAGTAAAGGCCGTGCTGAGAGGGAAATTTATTGCCCTAAATGCCTATATTAAAAAACAAGAAAGATGGTGGCTCAGTGGCAGAATTCTCACCTACCATGCCAGAGACCTGGGTTCAAGTCCCAGTGCCTGCCCATGTTAAAAAAAAAGAGAGAGAGAGCAAAAATCAAGGACTTGGCTGCTCACCTGGAGGAACTTGAAAAAGAACGGCAAACTAACCCCAAAGCAAATAGAAGAAGAAGACAAATAACAAAGATTAAAGCATAGTTAAATGAATGGAAGAACAAAAGAATGATAGAAAGAATCAATAAACCAAAAGTTGGTTCTTTGAGAAAATCAACAAAATTGATGGGCCATTAACAAGACTGACAAAGGAAAAAAAAGAGAGAGAGGATGCAAATAAACAAAATCTTATAAATGAGAAGGTGTGCATTACCATAGATCCTGAAGAAATAAAATAAATCATAAGAGTATACTATGAGCAACTATATACCAACAAAGTAGACAACTCTGACGAAATGGACACATTCCTGGAAACACACAAACAAGTTACACTGACTCGGGGAGAAATAGAAGATTTCAACACACCAATCATAAGTAAAAAGATTCCATCAGTCATCAAAAATCTTCCTACATAGAAAAGTCCAGGGCCAGATGGCTTCACAGGGAAATTTTATCAAACCTTCCAAAAGGAACTAACACGAATCCTGCTCAAACTTTTCTAAAAAACTGAGGGAAAAGGAACTCTACCTAACTCATTTTATGAAGCTAATATCATTTTAATGCCAAAACCAGGTAAAGATGGTATAAGAAAAGAAAACTACAAGCCAATCTCCCTAATGAACATAGATGCAAAAATTCTCAACAAAAATACTAGCAAATCAAATCCAACAACACATTAGAAGAATTATACACCACAAACAAGTGGGGTTTATATCAGGAATGCAAGGATGGTTCAACACAAGACAATAAATTAATGTAATATAGCACATTAACAAATCAAAAGGGAAAATCACATGATCATCTTGATTTATGTTGAAAAACTATTTGAGAAAATTCAACATCCTTTTCTGATAGAAAATACTTCAAAATAAAGGACTCAAAGGTAAACTTCCTCAATATTATAAAGTGCATATATGAAAACCCAATGACCAGTGTTGTACTCAATGGAGAGAGACTGAAAGTTTCTCCCTAAGATCAGGAATGAGACACGGATGCCCTCTGGAAATACTACTATTCAACATTTTACTAGAAGTTGTAGCTAGAGCAATCAGACAAGAAAAAGAAATAAAAGGTATCCAAATTGGAAAGGAAGAAGTAAAACTTTCATTATTTTCAGATGGCATGATACTATATTTGGAAAATCCTGAGAAATTTACAACAAAGTTACTTGAGCTAATAAATAAATTCAGCAAGGTGGCGGGATATAAAATTAATGTGCAAAAATCAGCAATGTTTCTATACAAAGACAATGATCTAACTGAGGAGTCAGTTACGGAAAAAATTACATTCGAAATCACAACTAAAAGAATCGAGTACTTAGGAATGAACTTAACTAGAGATGTAAAGCACTTGTACACAGAAAACTACATAACATTGCTAAAAGAAGGTCTAACTAGGTAGAAAGACGTTCTCTGCTCATGAATAGGAAGGCTTAATATAGCTAAGATGTCAATTCTGCCCAAGTTGACCTACAGATTCAATACAGTACCAATCAAAATTTCAACAATCTACTTTGAAGACTTGGGAAGCTAGTTATCAAGTTCATCTGGAAAAGAAAGAGACTCCAAATAGCTAAAAGTATCCTAAAATAAGAACAAAGCGGGAGGATTAACACTTCTCTGCTACTCTTGTCATTCTCAAGCTTTCTCCAAAATGCTTCCTCTTTTAAAGGATTCCAGTATACTAATCAAGACCCACCTGGAATGGGTGGAGTCACATCACCCTCTAATGAAAAGTTAATACCCACAAGTGGGTGAGTCACATCTCTGTGGAGATAACCTAATCAAGTTCCCAACTAGAGTACTGAATAGGGATTAGCAGAAATGGTTGCTCCCACAAGATTGATTAGCATTAAAACATGACTTTTCTAGGGTACAAAAATCCTTTCAAACTGGAAAAAACATCCGTTTCCATCCTTTCACTATCAATTTATTTGTATCCTTGTGTCTAAGACGAGTGTCTTATAAACTGCATACAGCCGGATTATATTTCTTAATCCATTCAGCCAATATGTATCTTCTAATTGGTAGGTTTAGCCCATCGACATTCAACGTTATTACTAAAAAGGTGTTTCTTGAGTTCACCATCTTATTTTTTTGGATTTTGTTTGTCAGGTCTATATATTCTTTTCCCTCTTTCTCTTTGTATTATTTAAATTACCCTTAGTGGTACTCTTCAGTTCTGTGCCCTCCTCCAGACCTCCCTCTCCTGTTTTTTTTTTTTTTTTTTTTTTACAGCCAGCAAAACTCCTTTTAGTATTTCTTGTAGGGCTGGTCTCTTGTTGAAAAATTTTTTCAGGACTTCTTTGTCTGTGAAAACTTTAATCTCTCCCTCAGTTTTGAAGGACAATTTGGCTGGGTACAGAATTCTTGGCTGGAAGTCTTTCTCTTTTAGGATCTTGAATATATCATACCACTACCTTCTTACCTCCAGGGTGCTAGTTGAGTAGTCTGAACTCAAATTTATGTGGTTACCCTTGTATGTAGTTGATTGTTTTTCTCTTGCTGCTTTCAGGATTTTCTGCTTCTCTTCAACATTTGGCACACTGATTAGTATGTGTCTTGGGGAAGGCCTATTTGGATTTATTCTATTTGGAGTTCATTGAGCTTCTTTAACTTGCATATTTATATCCTTTATAAGGGTTGGGAAGTTTTCCCCCATTATATTCTCAATTAATCTTCCTAGCTCTTTCTCTTCTCCTTCTGGGACACCAATGATTCTTATGATTGTGTACTTTGTTTTGTCTTTCATTTCCCTGAGATCCGATTCAAATTTTTCCATCTTTTTTGCCACTTGCTGTTTTGAGTGTTCAAAATCAGTTGTCCTGTCCTCTAGTTTGCTTATGGTTTCTTCTGCCTCTTCAAATCTGCTTTTGTGTGTTTCTAGTATTTTTTTATTGGTTTACAGCATCTTTAATCTCTGCAATATCTACTATTTTTCTATTTATTCTTTCAAATTCCTCTTTGTGTTCTTCTACTGTCTTCTTGATCTCCTTTATGTAATTAGCCATCCCGTTGATTTTATTTAGTAGAGTTACATGAACATCTTTGATTAATTGTTCCGACATCTATGTCTCCTCTCGTGTTTTAATTTGGTCATTAGGTTAAACTATATTTGTCTGCATTGTGATATGTTTAGTGATCTTCTGCTGTCTTTATGGCATGTAAATATCTTGATGGGTTACTTTGTAAGTCGATTTCCTTCAGCAGTCTAAAGTTTTGTATCTGGAGGATGGATGTGGATTAGGATACAGGGCATGAGGCAGTGCACAACAGTGCAGTGATGCATTGTAGTGCCGTTATAGGGACAGGCTGGGGATGCTGTACTGGTACCTGTGAGTGTGGGCACCCAGCAGCAGGGGAGGAGGTGGCTGTGCAGGTTTACAGGTCTGCGGTGGGGCCCTGTTGTGCACTGGTCTAGGGTTCAGGGCCCTTTATGTGCATGCACAGAGCTCAAGGCAGTGGGTCGATCTTGTGCCTCTATGGTTTGGGGGTGGATGTGACCTGGCTGCACAGGTCAGTGCTTGCCCAGAGCTGGGGCATGACTGGGAACCATGTACATGCACAGATCTGGGAGAGCAGTAAACTGATGTACCTGTCTGCAGAGCTCGGGGGTTGGGGCGGGCTGAGACTGTGTGACAGTAGGGGCTGGGGGCGGGTGTAGCCTGGATGTGGAGGAAGCACCTGCAGCCTTTATGCACTGGGGACCACCTGCAGGAAGCAGGGAGGAGGAGGTAGGGCTCAGGAGGGGCAGGGTGAGACTGCCGGTGCAGGAGAGGTGGGTTGGGCTGGGGCAGGTGTGCACGCTCCTGGGGTGGGGGCATGGGGTGAGTATGAACTGGGATTGGTGAGGTGGGGACACTTGGAGTGTGGAGAGTATGGGCGGATGTCAGGGTTCAGGTTCGTGGGGTGGATTGTGGGTCATGGGGCTGCACTGGTGAGGGTAGTGCATTCAAGGAACATGGCTTGGCTTTCTTCATAGTTCCATCTCCCCATCCATGCACTCTTGAGGGCTCTGGGCTTCTACGTTAAGCTGTTTGCACCTGCCAGATGGTCTCCTGTTCTCTCCTTCTCAGTTCCTCAGCTTTTGCAACCAGAGCTATCCTATGTGGTGTAGAAGACTCTCCCAGGTCATTTACACCCTGGAATCACCATCTCTGTGACCCTCCCATCCCTTTTCTATCTGTTTCTTGGAGCTGGGGTGAACTCAACCTTTCCTATTCCACCATCTTCCTGGAACTCCCATCCCTTTATAGATATATTTTGCATGGGCAGGCACCAGGAATCGAACCTGGTCTCTGGCATGGCAGGCAAGAACTCTGCCTGCTGAGCCTCTGTGGCCTGCCCTGAACCCTTTACTTTTTTTTTTAAAACATAACAACATATAAACATGAACATTCTTACCATATGATCATACCATTCTTGGTATATAATCACTAACTCACAATATCATCACATAGTTGTATACTCATCATCATGATAATTTCTTAGAACATTTGCATCAATTCAGAAAAAGAAAAAAGAGAAAAACTCATACATACTGTCATGGTCAGGTTCATGTGTCAACTTGCCAGGTGGTAGTACCTGTTTGTCTGGTTGGGCAAGTGCTGGTCTGTCTTTTGCTATGAGGACATTTCATAGAATTAAATCATGATCATGTCAGCTACATCCACAGCTGATTCCACTTGAAATCAGCCAAGGGGGGTGTCTTCTACAATGACTGATGCTTAATCTAATCACTGGAAGACTTTTAAGGAGGATTCAGAAGAGACAGGTTCTCTCTTCCTGCTTCAGTGGTGAGCCCCTCCTATGGAGTTTGTCCAGACTCTCCATCGAAATCATCAGATTCACAACTTGCCTTACAGATTTTGGACTCTATGTTCCCACGATTATGTGAGACACTTTTATAAATTTTATATTTACAAATATTTTCTATTGATTCTATTTCTCTAGAGAGTTCTAACTAATACAACTTGGTACCAGAGTGGTTAAGAAACAGAATCTTATAAATGAGTTTTTATGAATGGTTTTCTACTCTGACTGGACTCAAAGGCACTAAGAACTTTGATTTCCATAATCAGAATGACATTGACAAATCCATGGAGTGAGTTGGCAAAATATCACCATTCAATTCTTCTAATTCTTCAAAGCCAGGATCTGGGGGATAATGTTTTTTACACCTTTATGGAGTTTTGTGGAAATAGGAAGTATAGAGATGTTGGCTGGTTTTTGTTAGATACACTGTATACATTAATGAGTGAAAGGGATGGGCTTAAGGCTTCAAAAAAGCTTACGCACCATCTGACAGATGTAGACATTTCTGTGAGTCTTATTTCCTGTAGCCATAGACTTGAGATCTCCAAAAATCAGACTCAGAATCTTATTGTTAGAGTAGCAACTTAACATAAACTGAAATCTCAATCTTGCATGGTGTCTGCCATTAAACCGAGGGCGTTGATTGGAAAGGAGTGGGACCCTGAAAAATGGGATGGCGACGTGTGGATTGATAATAATGTCGGTGGAGAGGTTGAAACCCTAGGTCATGCTGACTCTTCTCTAGATAGCCCTGTAACAGTCTGCCCTGAGGACACAGCTGCCCCACCTCCAGTCTGCCTTGAGGAGTTGGCCACTCAACCTCCACCTGAAGGGATTAGCCCTAGAGTGATTAATCCTGTTTCACCAGATGAAACTACAAATGAATGCCCTGAAGCAAATGGCTTGGAAGATACTTCTAATTCCTTTCATGATCCACCCTCACCACCCCTCATTTCTTCCAGACCTATAACTAGACTAAAGTCCCAACAGGTCCCTAAAGGTGAGATACAAAGTATCACACATGAGGAGGTACATTATACTCCAAAAGAACTGTGTGAGTTTTCCAATTTATATAAACAGAAATCAGGGGAATATGTGTGGCAATGGATTTTAAGGGTGTGGGATAGTGGGGGGAGGAATCTAAGGCTGGATCAGGCTGAATTTATTGATATGGGCCCAGTAAGCAGAGATTCTGCATTCAGTGTTATAGCTTGAGGGGTTAGAGAAGGCATTAAGCTCATTTGGATGGTGGGCTGAAATATGGATCCAAAGATGGTCCTCATTACCTGAGATTGAAATGCCAGAACTGCCTGGGTATAGTGTTGATGAGGGGATCCAGAGGCTTAGAGAGATTGGAATATTAGAGTGGATTTATCATGCAAAGCCTGCTCTTACACACCAGGAATGTCCACAGGATGCACCTTTTACGAGAAGTGTGAGAAATAAATTTGTGAGACTAGCACCATTATCCCTGAAGAGCTCTGTAGTTGCACTTCTCTGTAGGTCAGATATATTACTGTGGGAACTGCCATCACTGAGCTGGCATCCTTAAACACAATGGGGATGACCAGATCCCAAGTTGGCAGAAGCCAGGTGGCAGCACTTAATTGCTAAAGGCAGGGTGGATATGGCTATTATAATAGACAGCAAACTCACACCAGGGGTCAAAATAATCTGACTCACAGAGACTTGTGGCTTTGGCTAGTAAATCATGGGGCACCTAGAAATTCAATAGATGGGTATTCTGCTAAATTCCTGTTTGAGCTGTATAAACAGAAGTGGTCTAGTTCAAGTGTTCTAGTTTGCTAGCTTCTGGAATGCAATATACCAGAAATGGAATGGCTTTTAAAAAGGGGACTTTAATAAATTGCTAGTGTACAGTTCTAAGGCCGAGAAAATGTCCCAATTAAGTCTATAGAAATGTCAAATCACAAGTATCTAGGGAAAGATATCTTGATTCAAGAAGGCTGATGAAGTTCAAGGCTTCTCTCTCAAGTGAGAAGGCACACCGCGAACATGGTCAGGCCTTCTCGCTCAGCTGGAAGGACACATGGTGAACATGGCATCATCTACTAGCTTTCTCTCCTGGCTTCCTGTTTCATGAAGCTCCCCAGGAGACATTTTCCTTCTTCATCTCCAAAGGTCGCTGGCTGGTGGACTCTGCCTTGTGGTGCTCCAGAATTCTCTGCTCTTTCCGAATCTCTCTCATTCTCCAAAATGTTTCCTCTTTTATAGGACTCCAGAAACTAATCAAGACCCACCCAAATGGGTGGAGACATGTCATCACCTAATCCAGCTTAACAACCACTCTTGATTGAATCACATTTCCAGGGAGATGATCTGATTACAGTTTCAAACATACAGCATTGAATAGGGATTATTCTGCCTTTATGAAATGGGATTTAGATTAAAATATGACTTTTTTAGGGAACATACATCCTTTCAAACCAGCACATCAAGTGAACAGACGTCTAACTTGAATTACAAAAACACAGAGTCACGGTCCCTTAATCAATTTCCAGACTTGAGACAGTTTATAGGCCCAGAGCCCTTTGAATGAAGGGGAGGCCAGGTCCCTTTGGGGGAGAACCCTGTTATACTGCCACAAATCCATACTGTTAATCTTCCTCCAAGACTTCTACTGGGGTAACTGTGCATTGGGGAAAAGGAAATGATCACATATTTTGGGGATTATCAGACACTGGTTCAGAAGTGACATTAATTACCAGGGACCCAAAACATCACTCTGGTCTTCCAGTCAGGGTGGGGGCTTATGGAGGTCAGGTGATCAATGGAGTTTTAGCTCAGGTCCATCTCACAGTGGGTCCAGTGGCCCCCAAACCCGTTCTGCAGTTATTCTCCCAGTTCCAGAATGCATAATTGGAAGAGACATACTGAGCAACTGGAAGAATCACCACATTGGCTCTCTAACTCATGCAGTGAGGGCTATTATGGTGGGAAAAGCCAAGCAGGAGCCACTATAACTGTCCCTACCTAGCAAACTAGTAAATCAGAAGCAATACTGGATTTCTGGAGGGATTGCAGAGATTACTGACACTCTTAAGGAATTGAAGGATGCAGGGGTGGTGATTCCCATCACATCCCCATTCAACTGGCCTGTGCAGAAAACAGATGGGTCTTGGAGGATGACAGTGGATTATCATAAACTCAACCAACTAGTAACTCCAATTGCAGCTGCTTTTCCAGATGTGGTATCATTGCTTGAGCAAACCAATACATCCCCTGGTACCTGGTATGCAGCTATTGATCTGGCAAATGATTTTTTCTCAATAACTGTTAGTAAGGATCACCAGAAACCGTTTACCTTCAGCTTGCAAGGTCAGCAATATACTTTCACTGTCCTACCTCAGGGGTATATCAACTCTCAGGCCCTATGTCATAATCTTGTCTGCAGGGAACTTGATCATTTCTCCCTCCCACAAGATATCACATTGGTACATTATATTGATGATATCATGTTAATTGGACCTAGTGAGTAAGAAGTAACAACTACTCTAAAATTACTGGTAAGGCATTTGTGTGTCAGAGGATGGGAGATAAATCCAACAAAAATACAGGGGACTTCCACCTCAGTGAAATTTCTAGGTGTCCAGTGGTGTGGGGCATGTCGAGATATCCTTCCTAAGGTAGAGGATGAATTGCTGCATCTGGCCCCTCTTAAAACCAAAAAAGAGGCACAATGCCTGGTTGGTCTCTTTGGGTTTTGGTGACAACATATTCCTCATTCTGGTGTGCTACTCTGGTCCACTTATCAAGTAACTAGAAAAGCTGCTAATTTTGAGTGGGGACCTGAACAAGAGTAGGCTGTAAAATCTGCTCTGCCACTTGGACCATATGATCCAGCAGTGACAAAGAGGTCTGAGGAAGAGGTATGTGAATAGACCTTTCTGAGTGGGCTAAAAATATGAACATATTGGTGTCCCATGTGAATGCGCAACAGAGGGTGACTTCAGCAGAGGAAGGTTTTAATAATCAAGTGGATAAGATGACCCATTCTGGGGATACCAGTCAGTCTCTTTCCCCAGCAACTCCTGTCATTTCTGGGTTGATAGAACAGTGGAATGGCCTTTTGAATACTCAGTTGTGATGCCAACAAGGTGGAAATACCTTGAAGGACTGGGGTAATTTCTCCAGTAAGCTGTGTATGCTCTGAATCAGTGTCATCTGTATGGTGCTGTTTCTTCCATAGCCAGGATCCATGGGTCCAGGAGCCAATGTGGTGAAAATGGGAGTGGCACCACTCACTATTACCCCTAGTGATCCACTAGGAAAATTTTTGCTTCCTGTCCCTGTGACCCTGAGCTCTTCTGGCCAGCAGGTTTTAGTTCCAAAAGGGAGAGTGCTTCCACCAGGAGAAACAACGATTCCATCGAACTGGAATCTAAGACTGTAACCTGGTCACTTTTGGGCTACTCATGCTACACAATGGAGGTAAAGAAGAGTTTTTCTGGAATATAGGAGATCCCCTAAGTATCTTTTCGTACTACCATGCCCTGTGATTAAAATCAATGAAAAGCTGCAACAACCAATCCAGGCAGGGTTACCAATGGCTCTGAAACTTAAGGAATGAAGGTTTGGGTTACCCCACTAGGCAAAGAACCACGGCTAGCTGAAGTGCTTGCCGAGGTTAAAGGGAACATGGAATGGGTAGTGGAAGTAGGTAGTGATAAATATGAACTATAATCATGTGATCAGTTACAGAAACGAGGACTATAATGCTGTGTGTTCATGTTATACTATTTAAGTTGTAAGACACCAAGTTTAAGAATGAAATTACCCAAGGACTTGCACCCTATTCTGGAGAGATTTGATGTTGTTTCCAGTTATATGCAGGACAGTTGAGTATTGTTAGGTGAGAAAAAAATGGGTCTTTTATTGTTTTCTATTTAGAAATTAATTATGGTTTAAGATTATATGTATAGCTGCCAAGTTGGCAAGGGGTGGACTGTCATGGTCAGGTTCATGTGTCAACTTGGCCAGGTGGTGGTACCTCTTTGTCTGGTTGGGCAAGTGCTGGCCTGTCTTTTGCTATGAAGACATTTCATAGAATTAAATCATGATCATGTCAGCTACATCCACAGCTGATTCCACTTGAAATCAGCCAAGGGGAGTGTCTTCTACAATAAGTGATGCTTAATTTAATTGCTGGAAGCCTTTCAAGGAAGATTCAGAAGAGACAGCCTCTCCTGCTTTGGCCAGTGAGCCTCTCCTGTGGAGCTCATCCAGACCCTCCATCGGAATCATCAGCTTCACAGCCTGCCCTACAGATTTTGGACTCTACATCCCCATGGCTATGTTAGACACTTTTATACATTTTATGTTTATGAATATTCCCTGCTAATTCTGTTTCTCTAGAGAACCCTAATAAACATACCATACCCCTTACACCTCCCTTTCATTGACTGCTAGTATTTCTACCCAAAATATTTTAGCTTTTCTTTCCCCTATTTTTTTCTATACCCCTTATACTCTCTTTCATTGATCACTAGCATTTCAATCTACTAAATTTATTTTAACATTTGTTCCCCCTATTATTTACTTATTTTTAATCCATGTTTTACTCATCTGCCCTTACCATAGATAAAAGGAACATCGGACGTAAGGTTTTCTCAATCACACAGTCAGACTGTGAAAGCTATATCATTGTACAATCATCTTCAAGAAACATGGCTACTGGAACACAGATCTACATTTTCAGGCACTTCCTTCCATCCTCTCCAATATACCTTAGCTAAAAATGTGATAGCTATATAATGCATAAGAATAACCTCCAGGATAACCTTTCAACTCCGTTTGAAATCTCTCAGCCATTGACACTTTATTTTGTCCCATTTCTCTCTTTCCCCTTTGGTCAAGAAGGTTTTCTCAATCCCTTGGTGCTGAGTCCCAGCTCATTCTAGGATTTCTGTCCCACGTTGCCAGGAAGGTTTACACGCCTGGGAGCCATGTCCCACGTAGAGAGGGGGAGGGCAGTGAGTTTGCTTGTCATATTGGCTGAGAGAGAGAGGCCACATATGAGCAACAAAAGAGGCTCTCTGGAGTGACTCTTTGGCCTAATTTTAAGTAGGCTTAGTCTATCCTTTGTGGGGATAAGTCTCATATGAACAAACCCCAAGATTGAGGGCTTGGCCTATTGATTTGGTTGTCCCTACTGCTCATGAGAATATCACGAATTTCCACATAGGGAAGTTGAATATCCCCCCTTTTTCATCATTCCCCCAAGGGGACTTAGCAAATACTTTTTTATTCACTGTTCAAATCACTCTGGGATTTATCGGGGCATCACTCTGGACCAACCTACAAAATCTCATGCCCTACTCAAGGTTTCAAGTATTATGGTGTTCAATTAAGCTGTCCACATAAGTTATAGCCAAGTTGACACCTGAACCTAACTACCATAGTTGTATTTTTATTTTCATTCACCTCAAGATATTTCCTAATTTTCCCTATAATTTCTTCTTCAACCCATTGGTTGTTTAAGAATAAGTTGTTTAATTCTCACATGTTTTTTAATTTTCTATTTCTCTCTGTTATTGATTTCTAGCTTCATTCTGTTGTGGTTGTAGTTCATACATTGTATGGTTTCAATATTTTTTAATTTATTAAGGCTTGTTTTGTGACTTAACATATGTTCTAACCTCAAAAATGGCCCATGTGCACTCAAGAAGGATGTGCATTCTATTGTTGTTCAGTGAGGTGTTCTATATATGTCTGTTAGGTCTAGTTAATTTAAAATATCATTCAAGAATGGTATTTCTTTACTGATCTTCTTTCTAGATGTTCTATGCACTATTGAAAGTGGTGTATTAAAGTCTCCTATAATGAATAACCATCATTTTCTTCCTTTAAATTTATTTATTTGCTTCCTATATTTAAAGGCCTGCTGACACATGCACATATATGAGTAACTGTTATGTCTTCTTGTTGAATTAACTCCCTTATCAGTATATAACAACTATTTTTGTTCCTCATAACTGTCTATTTTGTATGATACTAATATAGCTATGCCAGGTCTCTTTTGATTACTACTTGCATTATATATTTTTACCATCCTTTCTTTTCAACCTTGCTGTGTCTTTGAATTTAAGGTGAGTCTCTCAGAAAGTGTATATAGTTGGGTCATGCTTTTTTTCCATTCTACCAATCTCTGCCTATTGACTGGAGTGTTTAATCCATTTACATTTTAAGTCACTACTGATAATGAAGAATTTTCTTGTCCCATTGTGCTATTTAGCTTTGTAAGTCTTATGCTATTTTTGCCCCTCAATTTTCCATTAATGCCTTTTATATTTATTTGATTTTTTTGTGTGTTGTACCATATTGAGTGCCTTCTCATTTATATCTGGATATATTTTCATATATTTTCCTGGTGATGATGAACTCCCTTGGCTTTTGTTTATTTGGGAATGTATTAATCTCCCCCTCATTTTTCAAAGAAAGCCTCCCCAGGTATTGTTTTCTTCCAGCACTTTTAAGTATTCCATCCTGCTGCCTTCTTCCCTCCATGGTTTCTGATAAGAAATTGGCACTCAGTCTTATTGGGGTTCCCTTGTATGTAACATGTTGCTTTTCTTTTGTAGCTTTCAGAATTCTCTCCTTGTCCTTTGAGTTAACAGTTTGATCAATATATAATAGAGTATTTTTTTCACATTGTACATCCTGCTTAGTGTTCTCTGGGCTTCTTGGATGTACATATTCATGTCCTCTGCTAAGTTTGGGAAGTTCTCTGCCATTATTTCTTTGAATACTCCTTCTGCCCTTCTCTCTCTCTCTTTCATCTCCCTTAGAGACTCCCATAATGTGTAAATTGGTGCACTTGATGGTGTCTGTGTTAGTTTCCTTGGCTGCTTAATGCAGATATTGTGACATCAGTTGACTTGAACAATGAGAATTTATTACCTTACAACCAAGAAAATGTCCAAATCAAGGTATCATCAAGGTGATGCTTTCTTCCCAAAGACTGGAAGATGGGCAGTTGGTGATCCTTGGCTCCTCTACCACATGGCAAAGCACCTAACAGTGCCTGCTTGTCTCTCCCTTTTCTGGGTCTCATACTTTCAGCTTCTTGTTTCTATGGTGCTGTCTCTCTCTCCCTCTCACTGTCGCTCTCCTTCTCTCCCTCCCCTTCATTCCATTTTTTAAGAGACTCCACTATGTTCATTTTTTAAAGTCTTTCTTCAGCATGTCCACAGTCGAGTCATCTTCATCGGTGTTTTCTGGATTTTTATCCTCTTCCTTTGATGGGCTATCATTTTCTGTTTCTTTGTCTTGTATTATGTTGTTGCAACTGTACATTTTAATAGTTTACAATGTTAACTCTGGGATTTATAGCTAGTCCCTAGATATTGGTTTCTTTATTTTTTAACCAATAGATGTTCTTGATTGTCATCCCTGCTATGAAGAGTGTCCGCCCAAGGTGGATGCAAAGTGCAGGGTGTTCCCTGTCTTTTCTGGGCCTCTGTCTTGTCCTGGGCTTATGCTTGCTAATTGCTTTCAAGTTCCCTGTTCATAGAAGTTTTAATATCTACTCAACTTCCCAGGAGACAGACCTCTTCCCTCTCTCAGGTTTTTAAAGCAGGTAAGCATTTACCTCAGGCCATCCATCTCAATTGTTTCTTAAACTGCTTTCATTTTCTCAAGCTGCTTATGCCTGGAAGGTGATTTGGGTTGGAGAGGGGGGAACCCTAGAAAGGAGTTTGCCAAGTCTTTCTGAGCTGGATCTGGGCCAGGGACCCACATATGGGGTACAGACTAGCTCCAAACTGTCATGGGAAGAGAATCAGGAAGGGCACCAGTACCTTCTTCCATGGCTCCCTGAAGCTGTGGATTCTTGACCTGGTCAGTAAATGCACACCTTCAACTCTCCTCTGCAGTTCTGAGGCAACATACCATCTTTTAAATCTCCTCTACTGCCTTACTGCCTTTCTCTGTGGCAGGTTGGAACATTGGACGCCCTCAGAGTCAGGCCTCCAGTGATCCAAAGTTGCTAGTTAAAAGCCATGATCAGTAATCAGTTCTTGGGAAAATAGATTTCTATATCTCTTTCTGTCACTAGAGAGCTAGCCAGGGACTGGACCACATGCCATGAGAGTAGGAGATGGGTGCCAGTATCTGCTAGGTGAAGAGGGCAACTTACTATTCCTTATCTTAACTTACCCCAGCCTCTTCCTCCCACTCTTCTCTGATGCTATACAGTGTTGATAGTTGTTTCAGACACTTCTTGCCTGTTTAATAGCTCTTGCAGAGGGAGTGGAGCTCCCTACTCTGCCACCTTCCTACAAGCCTATCCTTTTGCTGTTAACTGATCTGTGTCTTTGTATTTAAAGTGTAACTTTCAAAAAACAGCATCTGGTTGGGTCTCGCTTTGACTATGTCTTTTAATTGGAGTGTTTAGCTCATATATGTTCATTGTAATTATTGACATTTTGGGGTTTAAGTCTCCCCCTCTTGAGCTTTTTTCTGTTTGTTCCATCTGTACTTTGTTCCTTTGTTATTTTTTACTGGTCCTCATTTACATTTATTGAAGGTGTATTTTTTTCTTCTATTTATCTCCTCTAGGCTTTTATAACTGTATTTCTGCTTTTAGTGGTAACTCTAGCGTATACAATGCAAAATCCTTCATTTAAATGAGCATATCTTGATTTATCATACCACTTTATAATGTAAGAATTGTACAACAACATAATTCCTTTTACCCTTTATATCAATGAAGGTCATCTAGAGAACAGAACCTGTAGGACACATGCAGATTTATTCAAGAAATTAGCTTAAATTGTGCCAGTGGGGACTAGCAAATTCAAAATCCATAGGGAAGGACGAGTTAATGTTGCAGTCTTGAGGCAGAATTTCTTCCTCAGGGAAACCTTAATTTTTTTTCTTAAGGCCTTTCAGCTGACAGGGTGAGGCTCTTCGACATTTTCCAGGTGATCTTTACTTACAGTCAACAGATTGCAGATGTTAAAGACATCTACAAATACCTTCACAGCAAAGTCAAGATTGTTTGATTGACTAATGAGTATTATAACCAAGCCAAGTTGAAACATAAAAGGAACTATCATATCTCTTTTTCCTGTCTTTTGTACTGTTGTCATATATTTTACTTTTACATGTTACAAACCCCACAAAACATCTTATGCTTTCAACAGTCAATTCTGTTAAAGAAATTAGAATTAAAAATAGTCTTATATTTGCCTACATTTACCATATTCAACAGGCTTCATTCCATATTTTTACTTTTTCAAAGACTAACAATGTTACTAGATTGTAAATTTCTATATGCAAACTTTTCTAATCTAAATTTCTTGTTAGTGAAAATGGACAATTAATTATGAACTCATAGAGGTGCTGTAAGAAGGATAACTAATGAGAGCAATAGAATGAACTGCTTAGACAAAGTATCAGGACATAATGAAAAAACTTTTATATGTAATTAACTTAAATATAGTAGATCAAAGGTTCCCAGTCATTTGATTAGAAGAACTTTTATTAATATCAAAAATTTACAGAACTTGGAGACACCATCAACATGGCAATGTAAGACATCTCCCAAAAACTGCTCCCTAAAGATTCAGCATAAAAAAGAACAAATTTCACTTGCTCAGAACTCTGGAGGAAGACTGGAGAAGAATCCCACAAATGCAGAATTGTAGAAAGAGGAAAATATCAGATAAGAAAATTCCAGCCTGGAAAAGTCTGTCTTTTTCCCTGCCCCTTACTTGGCCCCATGCATTTGGGGAAGTGCCCGAGGCAGTAGCTGGGATCCCTCCCACCTCCCACCAGGGAAATAGACTATACACTGTCTCAGACAGTGAGACAGGTCTCCACCTATAGACAGACACAGAGACCCAAGCCCCCAGAGACCCACAGCAGGACTTAAGCTGCTGAGGAGTGCGCAATATAAAATGGCACCAAGGAGGAGCTTCCAAAATGAAGGATCAGGGAGGAAATGGCTGAACTTCTTTCGCCAAAGCAGCAAGTACCAGGCAAAAACTGTCCAAATCAACTGTTTAGGGACCTGGGGGTCAGGGAATGATATTCCAACATACGGATCAGTGCACGACAAAGAATCAGAAAATGTGTGAGCAGAGATGATAACTCTCACCATGGCTCCTGTGCCTATTCCTTTCCTGTAAAGTAAGTAGTGGCAGAAACCCAAATTCTTATCTGGGAACAGCTGTGGGAGCATTCCAGCCCAGGAAAGAGAGGGACACAGACCATCAGGAAACCAGATACTGACAGTGAAATGACAGGATCCCAGCAGTTTCAGCCCTGCCTGCAAAGACACTACTGGGCTCTGAGGAGCACATCTGCTGGGCAAGCCATGAAGAACAGGTGGATAAAATAGGGCTTTTTGAAACCTCTCCAGACCCTGTCCCAGGTTGATTAGAGTTAGTCTACACTCCCTGCCTGGGTGGCCCACCTGGTTTTGGCTGAGAAATACTGACAATCCAACTGCCAAAGTGGTGCCCTAAAACAAACCCAAAATATGTCAATTCTACCTAAATTTATCTACAGATTTAATGCAATACCAATCAAAATTCTAACAGCCTACTTTGCCAAAATGGAAAAGCTAATTATCAAACTTATTTGGAAGAGTAAAGGGTCTCAAATAGCCAATAACATCCTGAAAAGGAATGAATTGGAGGACTCAGGTTTCCTTACTTTAAAGCATATTATAAGCCACAGTGGTCAAAACAGCATGCTATTGCATAAAGATACACATATTGATCAATGGAATCAAATTGATAGTTCAAAAATAGAACTCTCAGATCTATAGTTAATTGATTTTTGACAAGGCTCCCAAGTCCACTCAACCAGGACACAACAGTCCTTCAATAAGGATAATCATATCCAAACGAATGAAGGAGGACCCCTATATAAAAATCAACTTGAAATGGATCAAAGACCTAAATATAAGAACCAGTACCACAAAAATTTTAGAAGAAAATGTAGGGAAACGTTTTCAAGATCTGGTGATAGGCAGTAGTTTCTTAGCCTTTACACCTAAAACACAAGCAATGAAAGAAAAAAATAAATGGGACCTCTTTAAAATGGAATACTTCTGTGTTTCAAAGGACTATGTCAAAAGGGTGAAAAGGCAGGTGACTTAATGGAGAAAATATTTGGAAACCACATATCTGATAAGGATTTGGCATCCAGAACATATAAAGAAATCATATAACTCAAAATATGATGATCAACCCAATTTAAAAATGGGCCAAAGACACGAATAGACAGTTTCCAAAGAGGAAATACAAATGGCTAAAAAGCACATGAAGGGATGCTCAGTTTCAATAGCTATTAGTAAAATGCAAATCAAAACCACAGTGAGGTATCTCACACCTACTTGTGTGGCTGCTATTAACCAAATAGCAAGATACAAGTGTTGAAGAGGATATAGAGAAAAGAAACACTTATTCACTGCTGGAGGGAATGTAAAATAGTACAGCTGTTATGGAGGATGGTTTGGTGGTTCCTAAGTAGAGTTGCCTTACTACCTGGCAATCCCACTACTTGAGATATGCCCAGAAGATTTGAAAGCAGGGATGTGAACAGACATTTGCACACCAATGTCCACAGAGGCATTATTCAAAATTGCCAAAAGATGTTAACCCAAGTGTCTGTCAACAGATGAGTGGATAAACAAAATGTAGTATATAGACATGATGGAATTTTATTCAGCAGCAAGAAGGAATGAAATCCTGAAGCACATGACAACAGGGATGAACCTGGAGAATATTATGTTAAGTGAATAAATCAGGCACAAGGACAAATATTGTATGATCCCACTAATATGAACTAATTATATGTAAATTCATAGACATAAAATCCTGAATATAGGTTACTGGGAGATAGAATGAGGCTAGCAAATGGGGAGTGGTAGTTTAATATGTGCAGAATGTTTAACTAGGGTGAACTCAAACATTCAGAAATGGACAGAAGTAATGGAAGGACGATATTGTGAGTATAATTAACAGTGCTGAATTGTGGGTGAATATGGTAGAAAGGGGAAGTTGAGAGTCATGGATGTCACCAGAAGGAATGCAGGAGGTTAAAACATGGGAATTTAAAACATAGTGAGTCTTGTGGTGGATGATGACTGTGATCAAGAGCACCAATATGAAAAAGTTCTTTTATGAGCTAGAATAAGTACATAACACTATTACAAGGAGTCAATATTAGAGTGTTATATGGGGAAAAAATTGTACCTTTTGAAAACTATGGACTATATTTAACAGTAATATCTTAATATTCTGTCATCAACAATAACAAATGTGCCACATCAAAACTAGGGGTCAATAATAGGGGGAAATGGGTATGGGATGTTTCAGGTTATTTTTAGTTCTTTTTATGGAGTGATGAATATGTTCTAGAATTGATTGTGGTGATAAATACACAAGTATGTGTGATACTGTGAGCCATTGATTGTATACTTTGGATGGATTGTATGGTATGTGAATATATCTCAATAAAATTGCATTTTTATTTAAAAAGGACACTTAGGAAACATATCTATCAAATGCAGTGTGTGGAATTGTTTAGGTCCTGGTTCAAACAAACCAACCATAAAAGAGACATTTTTAGAAAAAGTGTGAAATTTTGAATATGAATTGGATATTAGATGACCATAGGGAACTTTCGTTAATTTCATTAGGTGTGATAATGTTACTGTTCTTTAAGAAAATCCTTATTTCTTAAAGTCATATGCTGAAATCATTTAGCAACAACCACAAAAAATGTACAGAACTTGTGACATAAGTTGCACTTTTTAGTGTCCATTGACTAGGAAAACCCACATGTAAAGATGTAAAGACCCCTTCTTCTAGTGATGTTACACTAGCGGTGTGTTCTACTTTGCTAGCTGCCAGAATGCAATGTACCAGAAACAGAATGGTTTTTAAAAAGGAGAATTTAATAAGTTGCTAGTTTACAGTTCTAAGGCTGAGAAAATGTCCCAATTAAAACAAGTCTACAGAAATGTCCAATCTAAGGCATCCAGAGAAAGATACCTTGGTTCAAGAAGGCCAATGAAGTTCAGGGTCTCTCTCTCAATTGGAAGGGCATGTGGTGAACACAGAGTTTCCCTCTCATCTGGAAAGGTACATGGTGAACACAGTGTCATCTGCTAGCTTTCTCTCCTGGATTGTGGTTTCATAAATCTCCCTGGGAGGCGTTTTCCTTCTTCATCTCCAAAGGTCACTGGCTGGTGGACTCTCTGCTTCATGGTGCTGCAGCATTCTCTGCTCTCTCTGTATCTCCCATTCTCCAAAATGTTTCCTCTTTTATAGGACTCCAGTAAACCAATCAAAACCCACCCAAATGGGTGGAGACATGTCATCACCTAATCCAGATTAACCACACTTGACTAAATCACATCATCCAGGGAGATGATCTGATCACAGTTTCAAACATACAGTATTGACCAGGGACCATTCTACCCTTACAAAATGGGATTTTGACCAAAACATGGCTTTTCTAGGGGACATACTTCCTTTCAAACCAGCACACCAAGATGATTGTATGATGATATAGCTTTCACAGTGTGACTGTGAAAACCTTGTGTCTGATGCTTCTCTTACTTACCTCATGGACAGATGAGTAAAGCATATGGATTAAAAATAAATAAATAATAGGGGAAACAAATGTTAAAATAAATCTAGCAGATTGAAATGCTAGTAATCAATGAAAGGGAGGGGTAAGGGGTATGGTATGCATGAATTTTTTTCTGTTTTCTTTTTATTTATTTTTCTGAATTGATGCAAATGTTGTAAGAAATGATCATGATGGTGAATATACAACTATGTGATAAAAAAGAATGTTCATATTGTATGTCGATTGGTTTTATTAATAAAATTTTTTAAAAGAGTTTATTTCTCAGCTTATCTCTTTCCTCTTGCATTTTGCTATAAACTTCAAGAAGAAACCATGCTGCACCTTCCACACTTGACTTGAAAATCTCCTCAACTAAATATTCAACTTCATCACTTTCAAGTTCTGCCTCCCACCTGACATCAGAACTTAATTTCATCAAGTCCTCTGCCCCTTTCAAACAAAGGTCGCCTTTCCTCCAGCTTCTAATAACATTCATCATTTCCTTCTAAAGACCCATTAGAAGTACTTTTATCATCCATATTTCTACCAATTGTCTCTTCAAAGCAATTTAAGTTTTTCTATCAGGCACCTCACAGTTCTCAGTACTGAAAACTGTTTTAATTTCCTCATTGCTAAGGCAAATACCACATGTGCCAGTTTGAAAGGATGATGTACCCTAGAAAAGTTGTCTTAATCCTGATCCATCTTATGGAGGCAGCCATTGTTTCAATTCCTATTCACTACTGTAGATTGAAAACTTGATTGAATTGTCTCCGCAGAGATGTGACACACTCAAATGTGGGTATTAACCTTTGATTAGGGGGAGATGTGACTCCACCCATTCCAGGTGGGCCTTGATTAGTTTACTGGAATCCTTTTAAAGAGGAACCACTTTGGAAAATGCTTCAGGGCCATGAGAACCACAGCATCCACACAGTCACGGACCTTTGGAGATGAAGAAGGAATACGCCCATGGGGGAGCCTCATGAAGCAAGAACCCTGGAGAGAAAGCTAGCAGATACTGCCATGATTGTCATGTGCCTTTCCACATGAGAGAGAAACTCTGAACTTCATAAGCCTCTCTTGATTGAAGGTAACCTATTGTTGGTGGCTTAATGTGGACATTTTTATACACTTGCTTTAATAGGGACATTTCTACAACCTTAGAACTGTAAACTTACAACAAAATAAATTCCCCTTTCAAAGCGATTCTGTTTCTGGCATATCACATTCCAGCAGCTAGCAAACTAGGAAACAATGCAATAGGTTGGTTTAAACGACAGGAATTTATTGGATTGCAGTTTTGAGAGGATTTAGTAATTTAAAAATTGAAAATGATGTCCAAAAATACTGGCTAATATTTTTGCCAAATCAAATGAAAGAATCCAGCAAACTCAAAGAGATAATTCACACACACTCTCACACACACACACACACACACACACACACACACACA
>PVIY010037246.1:0-24824 GCA_004026745.1 Myrmecophaga tridactyla
ATTGACACTTAGTCTCATTTCACTCTTCCCCCTTTGGTCGAGAAGGTTCTCTCAATCCCTTGATGTTAATTCTCAGCTCATTCTAGGGTTTTTTTCCATCCCTTGATGCTGAATCTCAGCTCATTCCAGGATCTCTGTCCCACGTTGCCAGGAAGGTACACATCCCTGGGAGTCATGTCCCACGCAGAGAGGGGGAGGGCCTGGCATCTTCTTGTTGGCAAGGAATGCTGTGCATTTCAGAGCACCACAATGAGGATTCACCCAACACCTCACTCGCGTGACGCCTGGCTCTTTCCACAAGCATCGTCGAAGCATTTCACTCAATAACTTGGGATTTTCTTCCTACTAATCCTATGTGCGCTTCTTTGGCTCCTGACAAGTCATCTCATCCGCCTCTTATCCTCAAGGTGCACGTGGGTGCATCTATTTATGTTGACAAGAAAACTGGCATCATAAGAAAAGGTCTGGAAGAAGGAACCCTAAAAAGTTAATTAAATGGTGGCACCTCTAGGTCCTGGATTTAGTGGGGCTTCCAATATTTATTCCATATATTTTCATATTGCATTAAATGTGTTATT
The DNA here is from genome assembly GCA_004026745.1 of Myrmecophaga tridactyla. Taxonomy (NCBI): domain Eukaryota; kingdom Metazoa; phylum Chordata; class Mammalia; order Pilosa; family Myrmecophagidae; genus Myrmecophaga; species Myrmecophaga tridactyla. Next base: position 579 of record PVIY010037246.1, read on the forward strand.
TTGTAATTGAGGGGAAAAAAGAGTGAGAGAGGAAAAGAAATAGAGATATCACAATAGTAGTTTGTTACCACGAAACAACACTTTCTGTTATCAATATCATCCTTTTATTCTGACTGAATCTTTTCACTTTCTAGTAAATCATTTCCCTATACTACTATAAGTAGTAGAAAAACTAGGTATAGCCTGAGATTTTCCTTCTCTTCTCACATGTTGTACACTGGAGTAAATTAAGATTCCTTTTATTTCTTAAACTTCACTGTGTCTATTGATGCTCATCTAAGGACTCTGAAAACTATAGTTCCTGTCCTGGCTACTTACATGAGTTTTACCTTTGGCCAGATTCGAACAGCCACCTCAAGTGAGACTGTGGTCCACCTGGACCTTCCGACGAGCCCCACCTTCGATCAAGTCTTTATGTCCTTAGATGGTCCTCCTACTGCCCATCTAGAAACTCTGCTCAAACCATGTTTCAGTATGGCACACCACCCCTTCAAAAAGCACAATGGGAGCACAAGCACATAAGTCTAGGACTAAGGACTATCTGATTTATTTAGGTAAAATTACTGCCCGCTCCTCTCACACATCAACAGTGAGAAGCTTAATTTTCAGTTGTCACAAGAGCAGATTCATTTTCTGACTAAAAACCTCCATTTATACTACTTTCCACCTGGAATGGCCTGCCCTCCCATCCACATCTTTTGTACCTTTCCCTCAGTCTGCTACATCACAAAGGTGCCACAGCTTTCCTCTATACCCGTTCAGCAATTCTTTCCCGATTTTCTCTTTTTGATATGTAACAGAATGCTGCTATAGATTTCCATTTATACCTCATGAACATGTATGTCTCCTCTCTCCCAAATTGGATTAAACACTCCATCAGAAAGGAGACCTTTGTTTTATGTCCCCTCAGCGCTCACTCAGCACTATATGCACTTAGAGACGAGATGAAGAAAGAGGTAAGTTATAAGCTGACATGAGAGAATAAAAGTGTTCAGACTGGATGGATGGTGAAAAGTATGCTTAAAAACAACAAAACCAGGCTATCAATGCATCTGCTAATAGCTGTAGTAGATCAGACATATAGGAAAAGTAAATCAAGGATGAAGTGAAGAAAAATAAGGCAGGGGTACAGAAACTCAGAAATAATCAACAGGCTAAGTAGGTGTGGCAAAGAATGGACTTGGATAAAAAAGGCAACCACAGCCTCCATCTGAGTGATCAGGATGCACATTTCACGGCTGGTTTTCATGTTTCAATGGAGCTGAGCACAGGGGCAGGGAAGCATGATTAACTTCTCAGGGTGGAGCACACGGTGAGGTGGGTACCTTCCCAGGAAGGAAATGGTGTGCGTGTCAGCCAGGAGCTAGAACCTTGCAAGGGGCTCTCAACACCACCCTCGGGTTGACGCAACGCCCCTGATAAAAAAAGTCAGCACTCCAGGTCCCCTGAGGACACAGCCACAAGAGCATGCGAATTGTCAGCGTAAGAGCTGGCACATGGCCTGCCCCGCTTAGCCTGAGATGACACCAGCTCCCTCCACTTGGCCCCTCTTCTCAGAGGAAGGCCTGCACACCATGTCCACAGCAGCCAGGGAGGACAGAGGGCCAGGGCTCCAGAGAAAGCTTTCTATCTCTCCTGTGCCCGAGGACAGAGGACTGGGGTCCCAGGGAGAGCCTCCTGTCACTCCTGTGCCCTAGGACAGGGGACCGGGGTCCCAGGGAGAGCCTCCTGTCACTCCTGTGCCCGAGGACAGGGGACCAGGGTCCCAGGGAGAGCCTCCTGTCACTCCTGTGCCCGAGGACAAGGGACCGGGGTCCCAGGGAGAGCCTCCTGTCATTCCTGTGCCTGGGGTGGGGACAGAGCACAAAGGTTCTAGGGAGAGCTTTTTGTGTTGTACTCTGTCACCCCAAAAGATAGCTTGAAGTCCTGCTGTGGTATCTATGCATGTGAACCTTTTGGAAACAGGGTCCTTGCAGATGGAATTAGTTCATTGAATTGAGGGCCTCCTGGAGTAGGGTGGACCCTTATTTCAACATGACTTGGTGCTCATAAGAGGAGAGCACACAAGGGGAGAAGGGCACCAGAAGATGGAGTCTGGCCCAGCCTTCCTTTGTGCTCTGCACTCAGGCCAATGCTCTCCTTCTCCACTTTTCCTCCCCTTCAGGTACAGCATCACTCTGATCATGTTGCCTCATTGTAACTCCACTCTGAATGCCCCAACACTGCCTCTTGCACCCCGTCCTGAGTCTGACCTGCAGCCCACTGTGACTTTAAGCTTCTCCTGCCCAGCAGTAGCCCAGGCTTTTCTTATACCCTCAGTGTCTTCTGTGTTTGTTGCTTGCCTCCCTAACAAACCAGAGATAAAATTACATGTGGTGTGTGGAAACAACTGCACATTTTCAAAGACAGACTTTGCTACTCCTGATAAGTACATGCCCTCCACTGTAAAGCTAGTAAAAGCTAAATAAGTACATGCAAAAACTCTTATAGGTACAAACAAGATTTTTAGAATAAAAGAAAAAATTTAAATAGCTCATGTAACCCTCTCACCCGAAAGAGGACTAAGAATCTTAGAGGAGGCACAGAGCCTGTCATGCAGTACATTCTACAGGACTCGAATCTTTGAGGAACTGGCTGTTGGCTCTCCTCTGAGGGGAGCTTGTGGATTCAAGTCACATCAGTGACATGACCGGCACCCTAATTAATCCAACCTCCCTCACCGGGAGAGCTAGAGGAGGCCTCCGCATTGCCTGGATTGCAGGGAGACTTCATAAAATAGATCCATTAGTATTCCAATCAAACTACCGGGCAAGCCACACAAACCACCACATTTTCTTGCAATCAGAATGTAATAGGCTTCCAATATGCTGGGAATTCAAGAGAAAACATTTCAGAAGGAAAACCTTTTCAGAAGAAATAAAAAAGGTGTGCATGGAAGAGGAGCGGTAGAGAAGGAGGACGTAGGACAAGGTACACTGTGCATGCGCCATTAAGCAGAGGGCAGGTCAAATATTAGCTGTATGGACGTGCTCCATTCAGTGGTCAGGGCCACTCAGTGCACAATGTGAGGGAATTACAAGGTGTGGAGAGCTGCCTTCACATACTTGCCCATGCCTAAGGTCTGTGTCCAATTGCAGCTGGGGCAGAGAGAATGATCACAGCAGGCATGTACATGTGTGCCGCAGGGTATGTGCATGTACCTATGTGCTGGTGTAAAAGGACATATGTCCCATAGAAAAGCCACGTTTTAATCTAAATCCCATTTCATAAAGGCAGAATAATCCCTATTCATTACAGTATGTTTGAAACTGTAATCAGATCATCTCCCTGGAGATGTGATTTAATCAAGAGTGGTTTTAAACTGGATTAGGTGATGACATGTCTCCACCCATTTGGGTGGGTCTTGATAAGTTTCTGGAGTCCTGTAAAACAGGAAACATTTTGGAGAATGGAGATTCAGAGAGAACAAAGAATGTTGCAGCACCATGAAGCAGAGAGTCCATCAGCCAGCACTTTGGAGATGAAGATGGAAGATGCCTCCCGGGGAGCTTCATGAAACAGGAAGCCAGGAGAGAAAGTAGCAGATGATGCTTTCCTCGCCATGCGCCTTTCCAGCTGAGAGAGAAACCCTGAACACCATCAGCCTTCTTGAACCAAGGTATCTTTCCCTGGATGCCTTTGATTGGACATTTCTATAGATTTGCTTTAAATGGGACATTTTCTCGGCCTTAGAACTGTAAACTAGCAATTCATTAGACTCCCCTTTTTAAAAGCCATTCTGAATCTGGTATATTGCATTCCAGCAGCTAGAAAACTAGAACAACGTGCATGTGCCTATGTGACCAGGCATGTGCCTATGTGACCAGGCATGTATGTACACCTGCCTATGTGTACAGGTATGCATGTGTATGTGCCCACACGCATGGGCGTGGGCATGTGTGCCTGTGTGTATGGGTGTGTACATGTATTCTTGCACATACAAGTGTACGTGCATGTGCCTACTCTTAGGGGCATGTATGTGTCTGCCTGCATGTACAAGTGTGCATGTGTGTGCCTGCATGCATGTGTGCACATGTATGTGTCTGCAGTACACAGGTGTGTGTGTGCCGGTATGCATGTGTATGTACATTCATGTACCAGCACGTAGGGGCATGTACATGTGTGCCTGTGTGCATGGTTGTTTATGTGTGTGCCTACACACGTGCTGTGTATGTGCATGTGCCTGCGTGCACAGATGTGTATGTGAGGGTATGGGCATGTGCTTGTACATGCACGTACCCATGCTTACAGGTGTATATGTGTGCAGCTGTGTGCACAGGTGAATACTTGTGTGCACATGTGTGCTTGTGTGCACTTGTGTGTATGCCTGTGCCTGTATGTGTGTTCCTGCATAAATGTGTATACATGGGTACCTGCTTGCATCTGTGGATACAATTCAAATTAATTCATTTCAAAACCAAAGTTATTGATTTCTCCCTGTGCACAAGTAACTGTAAAGACCGAGTATTCACCCACTGTCCTGGAAGAATCTTCAGGCAGTACTCCACTTTTAAGCTTGTTTTAGCCCTCTAATCTAGAATATTCTTGAACTTCTCACTTCTAGCAAGAAACAGCAGGCAATGCTGCCCTCATCGATCCTCAGTTACTAAGCCCCAAGGGAGCAAAGTAGTCTTTCCTTTAAAAGGAAAGCTGAATACAAAGAAAGGATGGGGTAAAGGGCATCCAGACATGTTAAAAATGAATTATGTCTTTACATTTTTAAACAGTTATGCTTCTTTGAGATTTAGCTGTTTGCTATCATCTCTATGTTATAGTTTTCCTAATTACTAAAAAAGTCAATCTTATATCTAATTTTGAGAAGGAAAAGGAAAAAACAGCTATTAAAATTTAAAGCAATTCCCAACATTAACATAATCTTTGCATAATACTGATACAAACAACACTTACGTTTTTGGGACCTTAGAAACCAGTGAAAATAATTTATACTATTTTGCTAGGCTCTTAAGGAGTCAGTTGAACCAAAACCTATACCAGTGTCCACAAAACTCTCTCGGTGGCACTTTAAATCTTAAATAGGAATATTTTTTGACAAATTAATACGAAGAGAAGGAAACAAACTACACATGCTCTATCCTTAGATTTTAAAAGTGATTTAAACAAAATTGCTAATGTTCACAAATACCAACCCCAACCCAGAAAGGAGACAGCACCTGGCAACAGGGCAGCCGTGGGGAAGAGCTGTTTTAACTTCATCTGGCTTTCTTCCACAAGGTCCTCTTTGGTCATTGGAAGCTGCAAGACTTCGATTATCACCTGTGCCGCTTCTAACGCAGTCTTCCCCATCACAAGGGATTTTACATCCCAGGTGTATTTCTTATCATAGCGACCACATATTTCTTGAAACACCACTGAATAGAGCCTTTCAGTATCTGCAGAGATGAAAAGGAAACAAAAAGGCTTTAAGGGGCATCCTACATTAAGAATAAGTCTACAACCCAAAGGCACCAATATACACAGTATAAATTACAGTCAGTGAAACAAGCTGTCAAGTGGACTAAGTAAAAACGTTTGCAGGTCACTTTTGCTGCTCTACATCGTGGACCGCCTCCTCTCAGTTTGCTGAGGACTCACTGGTAATAATCGAGAGATTATCTTTATGTCAGCATACACAAACAATGCACACGGAATGGAAATATGTTCTTGGGACCACAAGCACCTTCAGAATGCACGCAGTGTCTCCACTGATGCCCCCAGGGGTACCTGAAGGAAGCACCCCAGGGCTCTGTGTTCCTGTGCACCCCAAGTACTGTTGGGGCACTTCCACCGCTGTAGAAGGTCCACATGGTAATGGAACACCACATGTGGGTCATGTGTCAGCCCGGAACCACAGCCCTGCTCTGGGTAGGCGAGGGGCAAAACCTCGAGTGACTCACTCAACGCCCCGTGCCTCCTTCTCCGCCCATTAGCATGAAGCAAACAGTAATAGTTGCACATTAGTAAATATGAATAGTAATAAATATGTCAATATTAATAATACACAACATGTACAAGCATGCTTTTGTGTGTATTTCTTCTTCATACAGACTTACCAACAGAATTAATAATAATTGCCTACTAATAACGTATCCAGCCCAGGATGGGTACTCCTACCACTACTACAACTGCGGACAGGGTGAACATAGCATGATAGTACTGCGATCACTAAATGCAGGAATGCATGCAATGTTCTAAGATCAGCATCCTGCTCACAGCATGTGCTCAGTCACACTGTCCTCAGAGGTGTCAGCATCCTGTCTCCATCACTGCAGAACGATGGAGTGCAGAATACAGAACCCACCAAGTGTGCTACTAGAAGGCATCCTCTGCAATGACACGGATGGTGCCCACAACATGACTTCACACCAGGGGAGTGAGCGCACAGCACCGAGTCTCTGCTCATGGTGCTGAGACTCTGGTCGGCAGTGACTGCGCCCACCCCATGGAAGCAGCTGGCCTCAGAGCCCCCAGCAGGCCTCTGGGGCACTAACAGAGACAGTCCACAAGCCCGAGAGGTGGGCGGGCTGTTCATAATACTTAGAAGACACAGAAACTTGTTTAGGAATGTTCAAATTAGAACACTGTTATGAGACTGAGTACCCTATTCCGATTTGAGCATTAAAGCCTTCATTTGTCTTATGAAGCTATTAGCAGTATACACTCTATGCTGAATTTGTACTGTCTGACCCACTAATGGGTGCTGAAGATTGCTGAGAGACTTCAATTGCTTTTAACAGTGTTTCCCCTCTATGGGATGGAAAAATAAAATAATTCCATATTAGATAATATTTGGTAAACTCAGGACAAACAAAAGAAAGAAAGCGTGGACAAGAGAGAAGGGAGAAGGCTGTAAGTGTACAATAAGGAATCTACAAAATACAGGCAGGAAATGATGATATGGCTGCCACCTCTGCTAGGGTCTCCGATGCCCACTGCCCCCCTCTGGGATGGCTCTCATGGGAATGGAGGACATGGCACAGGGCAGAGGTGGGCCCCTCACCCTCCTTCGGGAAGGCTTGGGATGGGTGCAGGATGTTTTCAACGGCACAACCTCAGAGCTTTCTCCACGTACTACCTTCTCCAAGCACCATTAACAAGTGTTTTCCCTCCGCCAGCTTCTGCCAGCCACTGGCCCTGCTGGCCCTCTCACTGTGCCCCTCCTGAGCAAAGCACCCCATGGGGGCCCACAGAGCACAAAGTCAGCTTTAGCGCTTTCATCAATTTCATCCCAGTTTTTTCACCGCAGGCTGCATTGCACTGAGAAGCTGTAAAACACACCAAACAAGCCTCAGATTCTACACCCTTCTGGATAATGGGGATGGCTACAGCAAGATCTCTGGATTGGGGATTTGGTGCTTTGTTTTGTTTTGTTTTGTTTTTGGACAAAAGGCACTGGAGCTTTGGGAGAAGTCTTTCTGGGGCCTTTGTAGAAGAAGCTATAGGTTGGATAATAACCTATAAACCACCCTGTACTCACTCTCTGCAAAGAAGTTAAATAATAGAGGAAGGGGCCTTTTCACTCTCCTCCAAGGCAGCAAAACAGAGGGAGAGCTTCTCTAATGGAGGGTCATCTGTAACAAGTGCTTTTTTGCTCTCCCTGTAAGAGGAAGAAAGAGCGAGGGCTCTCAGGGCAAAGAGAAGGGTAGACCGGCAGTGCCAGTTCATAATTTGAACATTTTTCTTCCACAGTTGGGAGAGGAAAACTGACAAAAAGACGACCTCAGGCTTCTGCCCTGTCTGGAGATTCTGTGCGGCTGAAAAGGTGAGGAAAGTGTGCCAGGAGGAGAAGCAAAGGTTGGAGAGGAAGTAAGGAGGCACCTTCAGTTTTAGGCACCTGCTAAAACATGTGTACAAGAAAGGAGAAAGGAGTTTTAAAAACAGGGATTCCAAAGACAGAAAAATAGCTATAACCTATGGTAACATGCTTTAAATAGTTTTTATGCAAAGCTTAAAATGTCATAGAGTGTTTAATTTAAAAGTTACAGAAATGCAGGATTATAAATCTGTAGGGGACTACGCAGACAGCCACTTTTCTTAACAATTTTGATAACACCATCCTAAATCCTCCCAGGAATAAGGAAGGATCTAAACAAGTAATTAAACTCAGATCAAATGATAACTCCACCAGCTGATGACAGCATGTCTAAATTAAAGAGGCAGCTTTTTGAAATGAAGAAATTCTCCAGAAGCTAAAACCTAGAGCATTAAATAGCTGTGCTGAACCATCGAATGCATATTCTCACCTGCTTGACGAGGTGAGGTTGACGCTTCTCAACTTTTAAACAGGAAATTCAACATTTTTACTTCAACATTGTTTTTAATGTACAATAGCCATATATGAATGAGAGAACCTCTTCCCTCTTAGATGAGTTAGAAAAAAATCCCAGCTGTCCTCAAACCTGGCTTTTCAATCGGCCTCAGCAGCTAAAGCAGTCAGGGCACCAGGGAGAACAGCATGTTAAATGGGAATGGCCACCCCGGCCCGGGGTGGAGGGCGGTGGTGGGAAGGCTGCTATGTCCATTATGAGCACTACACCGACATTCCAGTGGGAAAAACATAAGGCATTACAGTTTAAGCTAATTAAATGTTTTAGAAAAAGCCCCTGCACCTGGAGACCACTTTTTAGCTACACGACTTGAGATAAAATCTCAAACTGTCTGCTGTGCAGTTTCTGCAGGTGAAAGGTGGTGAAAACCTGCTGGCGGCATGGTGAGGAGCATACAAGGGCTCTGGGAGGTTCTAGGCAGGGAAGGCTCAGCCAGGTTAGCAGCTAAGCAGTCAGCCCACCTGGGACTGATCTCCTGCCCTGCCCAGATGCAAGCTCAGGATGCAAGCTATATCCTTAGGACACAAGCCCACCTCCATAGGCTGGTGTCTTCATCTGTAAAGAGGGCACACAACGAATGCCACCTTTGAGACCACTGTGCCAATGAAGTAATCAAGGAAGTGCTTGGAGCACCATGCTGAGTGCATCACCATGTGGAAGCCTCAAGCATCTCCTCAGTAGGAGCAACTGCCCCGCAGCTGCAATGACATTACAGCTGCCTGAGCTGCTCCAGCCCCACAGCTGCCCCACAGAATGCATTTAGTAGCCACCGGCGAGTTAAGAGGGAATTACAAGATCTGCTTTCTCTTTATACACCAAAGCTCTAATGAGAGCAAGAACTGTATAAACTAGGAAACCAAAATGTGTGCTACCAAGTATTTTATCTAGAAAATAAACAACAACAACAAAAAACCATTAGCTATTTGAAGTTAGCAGACAAATGTGACAAGCTCCATAAACACAGACTGCCTGACAGGGTACAGGAACATGATCCCTTGTCCACAATTCCATAATTCAAAAACTTTCTGAAATTGAAGGTTTCCATTTAGAGGCAAAAGCTGTGCTGAAGCTGGCCAGAGGTGGTCTTAATTAATATTTATGGCAGTTACTACGAATATTCATATACTCCTTAAAAAAAAAAAACATCAATGGGTTTGATTATGGATGTTGCCCTAGAACCCACTGAAGCCATGTAGAATTCCGAAGATATGCATTCGAATACCTTAAGAAAAATCTAAATCTCTCTTGCCCCACAGGTTTTAGATAAGGGACTAATATCTAAATAAACAGGGTTTATTATCGCTTGTGAGATGAGACCTTTAAATCTTTGTGTATCTTAAATAAGTCAACTTGATGGGGCTTTTTCAAAATTTATTTTAATTTCCTGAACACAGTTTTATTTTTACTAATCTATCATTTCCAATTACAAAAAAAAAAAAGGATGCCCTAAAGCCATAGAATTTTGTGTTATAGATAAATAAGTTCCTAAAAGAAAAAAATTAACTTCTGCAAGAAAGAATCCATCTTGGGCTAAACTGAAATTGTCACCACTTTGCATTTATGAAAACATGACACTAATAAAGAAGTGGCTAACTGCATGCCTGTCTATCCAGAAACGTAGCAGTATTTTTTATTTAGGTAAAAACTTGGTATTTTATGATTTAAGTAAAAAGTTGGTATTTTAAATGTGAAGTTGCTTTAATAAAAAGCCAAAATGTTAGCAAATCTTGCTAACAGTGGTTTTGTTAGTTTTCTATGGTTCAAAGTAGGTAACTGATCATTATTTGTTGAATAGATCTAAAAAATACATTCACTAATTTTTTTTTCACCTGAAATGTTCTATCTACTTGTTTCTTTAACACACTGATTCCCAAAGTGTGGTCCCTGTTCCATCAGCAACAGAACCACTACGTAGAAACGCAAATTCCTGGGCCCACTCCAGACCTACATAACCAGAAATACGGCCACTGTTAAAAATACTGAAAATTAAAGTTACTTCTGATGAGAACTGAGGAGGAAATGAGGCCTGTGTTAAGGAAACAGGAAGAAAGGTGACCCTCGTTACACAGTAACAGAGAGCTTGGCAAAAGTGTGTCCTGATGTCCAAGGGAAGGCAGAACTTGCAGGTGATGAACTAGGATATTTAGCTGAAGAGGTTCCCAATTAAGTGTGGAAGGTACAGCCTGGCTTGTCCTTGCAGCTTACAGTGAGATAAGAGAGAAAAGGGATAAACCCAGGATTGATCTGTTAAGCAGAAAGACAACAGCAGTTGGTGATTTGGAATATTCTCACCCTATCCAGATAGCATGCTCTGAGACTGAGGCCAGAAGTGGCTCTATCAGGACAGCCCTGAGCTTTCAGCAAGTGAGTTCCCAGGGGACAGGGCTCCATGTGAGGGTTTCACTGAACAGTATTTTGCTAAAGCCTGAATGTGGATTTCAGTGGAAGTCGGGACTGGAGACGCAGTTATGGAAGAAGATTCTGGGGAAAGTTCTACCATCTGATAGTTTAGACCTGCCTAAATTGCACGCAAAGATAACTAGTTTTTGCAAAATGTGAATGAGCAGAACTGTCAGCCTTGACTGAAACGGACAGAGAAGTGATAAACTGAAGGAAAAATTATTTCAAGGACAGGACCTGGAAGCTGAGGCCTGGATAGAACAGATCTCCTCGGGGCGAACAGAGGGGGCCCACCTGTGGTGTGGAAAGGGCAGGTTCAGCCCTGCATTTGGAGGGGGTGGGCCTTGCATCCTGGTCAGGAACAGTGCTGTCACTCAGTGCTCAGAGAGGGTGGAGCCTCTGCCCTAGTGTTCAGGGAGCACATGGCTGCTACCTAAATGCTTGGGGGTGAGGTGGGAGGCTGCTGCTCCATCAGGCTCAGAGAACAGATGACTCTAAGACCTTGAAATTTAATGCAGTTTGCCCTGCTGGGTTTCTCGATTGTTTGGGACCTGTGACCCCCTTTTTTCCTTTCAATTTCTCCATTTTGGAATGGGACTGTCTATCCTATGTTTGTCTCTCCATTGTATACTCTGTAGCAGATAACTTATTTTTTAGGTTTCACAAGTCTATCAGACAGAGGGATTTTTGTCCCTAGATGGAACCCACCCACAACTGATTTTGATGACAATGTACTTATTATTCTAAAATGGCTTAAGGCTTTTGGGATGTCGTGATGGAATGAATGTGTTTTGCAAGTGGGGAGAACATGCTATTTTGGGGTCCAGAGGGCAGACTGTTGGAGACAATCATATCTCCCACCAAAGGTATATTCAGGGCCCAAGGCACAGGCCCAACAGTGCTGTAGGTGTAAACCCATTTATAAACAGACTTTGGAAGATGTTATTAGCTAAGAAACTGAATGAGGGTGGGCTTTAATCCAACATGGCTGAAATCCTTAGAAGCAAAGGGAATTAGACACAAAAGGAAAAAGCTAAGGAAGCAGGCAGATGTAGGAAGTCAACAAATCTGGAAGAGAAAGGAAAAGAGGCTGCCATGTACCCTGCCATGTGACAGGAAAGTCAAGGCCCAAGGATCACCAGCAGCCCGCCCCAGAATGACCAAGTCATCACCTTGCTAATACTTAGACTTTGAACTTCTCCTGGCATCCGAACCCTGAACCCATAAAGTCCTATTGCTAAGTCAACCCATTGAATGGTGTTTGTTTTAGCAGTCAAGAAATTAAAACAGATGGCAAAGAAGTTATGCACAACACTGCTAAGAACATAGCAAAGGCAACTCTTTAGAAAAGACACGCTGATAAGCTTTGGTTACTTCTTAAGAAACATTTGTCTTGGACAACAATATATAGACAACTTAATGGGACAGCCTGTATTTAAAGGTCTATTCAATCAACTCATCTTCCTCTTAAATGGAAATCAAGAAAAAAAATTTTCTAGCACTGTAACCAAAAAACATGAAATATTGCTGTAATCTTGTTTTGAGAATCATTATTGAAGCTTTTACTTGTCTGCTATATACATGTTCTAGCAGAAAGAAATCTTTCTCCTCTAGTGAAAGCATTTCCAGCTTCATAAAAGGTATTGTCAGAAAATAAGTCTTTTTCAAAATGTAATTATTTGGGTAGTAGCAGGGCTATTCTGAAAATTGAGCTGACTTATGTGAACCAGGAAACCTGGCATTTTTCAGGAGAGAGCATGAGCTGTGGGCACAGCAGTGGCTAGCTCTGGTATCTTGACCAGATGGTATCCTGACCAGATGGGCAACTAAAAGTGTTCAGTGATCCTCCAAACCCTACTGGCAAGAAGTATTTCCTAAGGCCACTGAGTGAAGCACCTATTAACTGCTGTTCTTTTTACTCCTGGTCCATAGCTCAGAGCCCAGATTTCTATAGGCAGGGCTACATGAGAACCCAAGTGGCTTGGCAGCAGCTAGCAAAGCCAAATAGCCTCTTTTTTCCACTGAGCACACCTGTGAAAACCTCCCAGGAGACAGCTGTGGTAGGGGGTCGGGTACAGGCTGACTGGAGGCAGTCTTCCTGTGTGATATTGCTTGGGGAGAAATCTGGTTTTCCCTGGCTGGTTCTGAGATGGAAGCAGCAGCCTTTAGCCAGGTCCTCAGTATTCTGGGCTGACCATCAGAGCTGCTGGGTGCAAGTTTTCTTGTCATCATAGCCCGGGCCTCACTGGCATGTTCCATCTCTCACATGGAACTGCCTGTCCGTCGCGCATGTGCTATTTAATTCCTGCTCAATGCTCCTGTGGCAGCTCTCCTACACTTGGAGAAGGTCGCCATGCAGGCCTGGTGAAGGTGGGAGAGGACAGCTGCCCAAGCCCCGTGACAGGACCCTATTTCCAAGGATGCACGGTACCCACGCAGAGAGCTGCTGGGTGAGCTATGGAGCAAGGCTGGAGACGTTCGCGTCCCATTCTGGAAGGTGTGCTGAACTGGCCACAGACCCAGGCCATGGGCGGGACACATGGGACCTGGGTGGGCACTCCAAGCTGGCACCGCCACTCTTCCTGGTCACCTAGGCAATCCACGACCATATGCTTAGTGTGTTTTCAGTCAGGCAGTGGGCTGCATTCTAGCCCCCAGGCCTATTTCCCTCTCCCCCACTATTTTCACCTCAATCATTCAACTTAAGAGTTTCTCTGCTGGGCGGCTGCCGTGGCTCAACAGGCAGAGCTCCGACCTGCCGTGCTGGAGGTCTGGAGTTCGATCCCTGGTGCCTCCTGCCCATATGCAAATTTAAAAAAAAAAAACAAAAACGAGTTTCTCTGCTTCTGAGTCATTGGTGTGGTTGTGGGAACACTTCAAAACCATGTAAGCAATGAGTCTACGTATGAATAAAAAATGCAAGGTATATAACTGGACAAGGTAACTAAAATTAAAACGGAAATGGGTAAAAATACAGTGCCATCCATTTGTCTCCACAAAGAGACACCATCTTCCTCTCTGAAGCTTTCTGTACACTGAAAAGTGCCAGTCTATTAACAAAGACAACAAACCTAGCTGGCTCAACATTTGCCTCCCTTGCTTGTTTTGAAGGTATGATACTCTGCTCTTCACTGCTACTGCACATTATTTCAGTTACATTTTGGATGTTTTAACAAGGTTTTAATAGTACAGACTAGAGTACAACCCCCCCCTAAAATTTACTTTTGTTCTATAAGAAAATTCAGTCCAAATTTCAAATGACTGAGCACAGAAGCCCTTCTGAAACAAATATTTATAAACTTGGAACATCCTATATTACAAAGTAAATAACACACAGCATTGGTTAGAATCATAGATCAATGATCTTAGGGCAGGTAAACGGTACATCATTGGAATGTAATCAGTTCAGTTCAACAGGTATTTTATTGGGCTCCTACTATGTGGTAGGCACTGAGAAAAATGTGATAGTTGATATGTAAACAGTCCTTATAAGTAAAAGAAATCAATGATCAGAAATAAAAAAGTTTATTAATATTAGCTGAAAAGGATAAATAAGGAAATGAACAGCCAAATACTGGCAAAGGTAGGGGAAACCTTATAAAAGAATGATTAAGAAAATGCCATTATATAAATCAGAACTTTTTCTCAACTGAAAGCCTGCTGATATTTCACCCACAGCTACCTACAATGACTTACTATCCAGGAAATCTCCTCTTAGATTTGAAAACAGAATTCACAAAAAAGCGGTGTTAGAAGCCAAACATAGAATCCCAGCAGTCTGGGGGAGGAAAAGGAAACCAGATGATGAGAAAACATAGTGAAGAGCAACATGAGGATCTACTTAGTGAGCACTGCAAGCCCCTAGCACACCGAGAGCACAGATCTAACTACAAGTCTCAAACTCACCAACTTTTGGCACAGTCTCTGCACAAGAAAGAGATGCTCAGAGTGCTCCGCTGTAGCTGTTTAACCTTTACAAGGGAGCTCACATGTAAGGGTAGTGCTTCTCCGTTCTTGGGAATTTGAAAGACTGAAATGAATAACTAACAAGCACAAAATTATAATGAATATCAGTAATATGTGCTTTGATTTAAGCTCACAATAGTGGGCTTAGAGAAAAGAACGCAGGTATTTGATATGCCACTTCATGTGGTGGTAAGCTATCATGTCTGAATTATAAAGAAATAATAATAAAAGTGGTTGCTTAAAATTAAGATGAGATTAAGTGATCATTTGCAAATTAAAACTTTTAACTAGTATTTAGCATAATTCATGGGATCATCAATTAGTTTCACTTAATAGATGAAAATACTGGCCTAAGAATTTTTTTCTGATAATCCATATTTAAATTAAAATTCATTGTAAAAGTGAACTGTTCCAAAGGAGGGTACCAAATCAATTGATTATGGGTACTGGAAAAAATGTGAACACAGACTCTTAAGATTATAGATCTAAATGTAAAACCCAAATGATAACACTTGTAGAAGAAAACAGACAAAACCTTTGTACCCTTGGGTTACAGGAAAAGCTGCATACAAAGAGCACAAAAAGAATCGGGAACAGAACATATTGATAAAGTGGCCTTCACCAAAATTAAAAGACACCATCAAGAAAATAAAAGGCAAACCACAGATTAAGAGAAAATATTTGCAACATGTATTTCAGATAAAGGACTTGTATCCAGAATATAGGAAGAACTCTTACAACTTAATAGTAAGATAAATGACCCATGGTACACAGAACTGCCCCCCAAAGAGGTCTCCATGGGAATCCCCAAAATCTGTGAGCATGTGGCAAAAAAGTCATTGCAGATGTGATGAGATTCAGGGTTCTGAGATGGGGGGAGGTTCTTTGATTATGCATGTGTGCTCAATATAATTACAAGGGTCCTTCTAAGAGGGAGGGAAGACAGAATCTGAGGAGGACATGTGATGGCAGAAGCAGAGGGGCCGTGAGTCAAGGAACACAGGCGGCCTGGGAAAATCTGGAAAAGATAAGGAAACGGCTTCTTCCCTAGAGTCTCCAGAAGAAACGCAGGCCTGCACACAACTCGATTTTGGGACTTCTGCTCTCCAGAACTGTAAGGTAATAAATCTGTGATGTTTTACATCACTTAGGCTTGTGATTATCAGTAACAGCAGCCATAGGGAACTAATACACAACCCAGCATAAAAAACATTTTAGAAAACTTTGGCAGTTTCTCAAAAAGTTAAACATCCACCTACCATGCACCCACAGAGAATCATTCCATTTCCCCAGATATACACCCCAGAGAAATGAAAGTGTAGTCTAGGTCTATACCAAGATTTACCCAGAATGGCCAACACAGATCCACCCACAGTGGCTAAAACACTGGGAACAATCTAAAAGTCCATCAACAGGTGACTGCATATCCAAGTTGTGGTAAATTCACATCATGGAATTCATACAACAACATAGACAGGTTTTGGAAAAATTATGCCCAATGAAAGAAGCTAGACAAAATGTTTCAAATGATTCTGTTGTATAAAATTCTATGCAGTACAAACTAAGTCTAGAGGGACAGATAGACAGCAGACGGGTGGATGCCTAGGGATGGGGGCAGAGAGGAAGAGGGCTTCCAAAAGGAACAAGGACATGTTGGGGGGTAGGGGGAGATGGAAACCATTCTTTATCTTGGGAGTGGAGATCATTCACAGGTTAACTGCCCACCAAAATATGTGCAGTTTATTATATTCTAATTATACCTTAATGAAGTTATATAAAAAAAAGGGAAAAACGTCAAGGTTAAAAAAAAATGGATGGTTACAATGTGAACAAATCACATCTGTCTACAATGAGCAAGCAATAACTTATTTTCAACCCACTACCAGTAATCTACCCCTGAAGTCCAATGGTATGGAAGCTTCCTGAGACTCAACTTCCCTTCATGAAATGTCATTTCCATAGTGTCACAGGGGAAATTTGCTAATTCCATTGAAAATCCCATCTTTATATTCTCAAGACATGAGCAATCTTGCACAAATCGACTCTCCCAGGATTTGAGACCATCTAAAGCACTGGTAGGACGAATATCCCACACATTTGGAAAATCACCCAAAATGTAAAGCACTGGCTTGCCATCAATTTCAGAGCAGCAGTGGACAGCGCAACCATGCAAGGGCAAGACAAATGGGCTGAGAGCTCCCTTGAAGAGAACATGGTGGGGGTAAAGTTGTCATAGATGGAAAACGCCGTGCACACAGGACTGTTTGCCAGCAGAGGCATTGCTGGGGTCAGCCCACAGTGGAGTCTGCACCAATGGGGTAGCAGACAGCTGCGTGCTCAAAGATGGCACTTGCAAACAGAAAGAAAGTCTTCTTTTAGAGACCCTGGCAACTCTGCCAAAAGATATAAGACCTATCAGCATCACCTCTAAAGAAACAAAGACTTTCTGGGGTTTAAGATGCAGGGGAAACATTATCTTTGCGGATAAGAGAAAGCGGTATGTCATGGTCTGGTTCATGTGTCAACTTGGCCAAATGGTGGTACCTATTTGTCTGATTGGGCAAGGGCTGGCCTGTGTGTTGCAGTGAGGACAATTTCATCGAATTAAATCATGATCATGTCAGCTGCATCCACAGCTGATTCAATTTGTGATGAGCCAAGGGGAGTGTCTTCTGCACTGAGTGATGCTCAGTCTAATCACTGGAAGCCTTTTAAGGAGGATTCAGAAGAGACAGGTTCTCTTCCTGCTTTGGCTGGTAAGCCTCTCCTGTGGAGTCCATCCGGGCCCTCCATTGGAATCGTCGGCTTCACAGCCTGCCCTGTGGATTCTGGACTCTGTGTTCCTGCAGTCACGTGACACTTTAATAAATTTTGTATTTGTGAGTATCCCGTTGATTCTGTTTCTCTAGAGAACCCTAACTAATACAGTATCTTAAAAAGAAAGTAAACCTGGAACCGCTTCTGCACCTGTCCTTTAGTACTGAGGCAAAGGAGAAGACCACACACGGCAGCTAGGGGCCTGGAGGACCCCTCTTACCATGCCGGTGGCACGGGGGCCTGTCCTGGAGAACCACAGGGGGAGCTCGTCCACATCCCTGAGTGACAAGCAGTGGGCATGAGGGCTGCAGGTGCCAGGAGCCCCTCCCCTGCATACACAGAAGTGCTCAAGCAGAGGCAGGTAAGCTTGCCTATGAGCTGAGGGTGACATGTCCTTTGTCCTTGCTAATGGATTGGCTGAGGGTATTAGTGATGAGGCATCAGGTGCAGGACACTGTGAGTAATATCCACAGACTTATAGGTAATCTAAGGGATGCCTCCCTCTAGATATCCCTGAAGGGGCAACTGCACGGTTGGCACAGATGTCCCCAGTCTGCCAGGGTGAGGCTAAAGATGCTTTGGTGAGTCTGCATCATTCAAGAATGCTTCCAACAGAACCCCTGGGATAACTATCTCTCCCCTCATTTAAGGAACATACGCAAACAATAATTCATACTTTCCTTCAAGAAAATAAGACTTTAACAGATCCCTGCAACTTATTAGGAAAATGCCATGCTGCTCGTAACTTTCCAAAACAGTTCTTTTTTCCTCAAAAATTGGTGACATTCTTTATCTCAGCTTTCCCTTGTTCCCTGTCTCTTGTGCTCTGCTCACCTAAAACCATGCAGAGATTCTTCCTGCCACTCAAAACAGTGGAAGTGAAGGAGGAAAGGGTGTCGGCGTGTGCTCAGGGTGAAACCGGAAGGCAAGACAGCGGGTGGGGAGATGTGGATAAAGGAATGGAAGACAGCAGCAAGCTGAAAAGTGTGAGGGAGTGGGGCAAGATGAAGAGAGGCATTAATCTAGCACCACATTCAAGATCAGGAGACAAATCTGTTCTAAAATACCAGGCCTGGGCCTGTTCTGAATAAGTCTGCCCTTTGGTAGAGGTAATTCAATGTTTTTCAGGTTGTACATCTCCCAGAGTTATCGGTGGGGCCGCTTTACAATTTCTCAATTTCTTTCCTAAATGTAACAAGTGCTACTGTTACATAAATGAAATGGAGTCTGTTTCCAAATGAGAAAACAGACGCCTACAGAGCTTCCACTGCAGGACTGGAAACCAAGCCTTGTTCACGCGGATCCCATAAGCCGTCCATTTCTGCATGCTTCCACCTCACCGATTCTGGGTGCTCTCCATGGACAGCAGGGGTTCTCAAAGCGGCCCTGGACCGGCAGCCTCAGCAGCTCCTGGAAGCTCATTAGAAATGAAGATTCTCAGGCCCACCGAAGGCCCACTGAACCAGATCCCCAGGAATGGGCCCAGCAGTCTGCGTTTTCACCAGCTCTCCAGGAATTCTGGAGACAGCAAGTCTGGGAAGCCCTAGAAGAACCCACAGGTCCACTAGCCTTTGTGCCAGTTACCTGACAAAGCGAACATCTTGCTATCACAAGGTCACAACAATGAGCAGTACAGAGCCCAGCGCCACTAAGCACTGCCTGCTTGCCAGGTTCTGTAAGAACCAGACGCTCTCACAAACCTCTACGGTGGGGCCTCACATTAGTCTTCTGATGGGCAGCTGGTGCTTGGGCAGCGAGTTGTCCAAGACTATATAGGAAGGGGAGAGAGCGTTGGCCTCTGTCGTCTCCCTCCCAAGCTCCTCTTCTCTACCACCCCATAAGCCCTTCTCTCCCCCTAAGAGCTGTTAGCCAATGCTTGCATTTCATCTCCTGGAGCCTGTGCATCTTCATTTCACCACCTTATGGAACGGGTTTCACATCTGTCTGTTTAATCCCATCTCATGGGAAGGCTAGTCCCCTATAAATATATGGGGAATCTTACAGTGGTATGTTCATATGGTACTCCCTGAATTCTAAGTTGCCCAGCTGAGGAGATTAAGTGCAGTGATTACCAGATTACAGGCTGTCAGTAAGGTGTCACCATGGTGGGTTCTCTGGAAGAGTTCCCCAAAACTCCAAGACAGAGCTCATTCAAGCTGGGGATAAGAGGACTCCAGGTTGGGTGAGAGTCTTACAGGCACCTGCAGCTCACAAACAACACCCACCTTACTTTCTACAGAGACCCTATCCCCAAAAGAGATCGTGTCCGTGACAATCTTACAACAAAATTCTCTACGAACCCTACTCTCTGCAACCCACCTAGTGGAACAGACACAAGCAGAGCACAAAGCACAGTCCGGCCAGACCTGTAACTGAAAAAGCAGAAGGAACATGTGCTTTCCCTCTTATACTGTCAAGTCCCTTGAGAAATTGGACAGAAAGTCCAGAGTCTGGGAACCCTAAAGAACTCATCTCTCTTTGAGGAGAAATCGATGACGTGAGCATCTGAATATCACATGCCCATCGTGCATCTTGATGAGAATGGAAAGGGCACACGCCGGCAGCTGCTCTTTACAAACCTGTCTCCCACCCTGAGAAGACTGTCCCTGTGTCTGAATTACATTAGCATGCTGGGTCCTGTGTGGAAGCAGAGAGGATGGGCATGTGCTGGAACAGGAATTATGTAATCAGCTACTCCCCTCACTCTAAGAAATGGGTTGTTTTAAGTGGGTAACACAGAAACTCTACCCACGGGAAGAAGGCAAAGTGAAAAGATCAAAAGCACAGGCTCAGGAGCCAGAGACCTGGAGTCACAGGTCAGCTCTGCCGCTTCCTAACCGGGGCACTCTGCGAGAGAAAACTTCGCTTTGGAACTGGTGCAGCAGGGATAATCTTCCCCACCCTCTAATGCTGCCTGGGGATGAAAGATGGTATCACGAATAGACTGTCCAGAGGAGGTCTGAAGCGAAAGCAAGGGGTAAGTGCTGCTTGTGACAGACGTGGGTTAGGAAGGTATTGGAGGGGAGGGGTGTACAAACGTACAAAGAAGAGCCAATCAATGAAAAGGCACATAAAGAGACAACAGAAAGGAATCCCTTTAGGGGGCCTGCCCCAGGCTGTGCTGGGCTCTTCCCCCAGCAAAGGTCAATCATACGCTCCACCCCCCACAGTCGGCTCAAAGCAGGTTCCTCTCCTCTCTCACTTTTAATTATGGGAGGTGGGTTTGAAGGAATACTTTAAGAGAAGAACAATGGGAACGTGCCCTGGTTTACACTGAGTAACAGGTAGTTTCACCCACATAGAATAGTGAGGGCCTCAGGGAGCAAACAGCCACAGGGAGGGGGCCAGGTGGGTGGGCACAAGCAGCGGGTTTAGACTTTAAAGTTGGGGACAGACAACAGGGTTGGTTCCATTCTGAAGCCATCACTTCTCTGCTACGGGTCAGATCCTCTCCTAAAGCCACAAGAAGGGCAGGTGATGGGATAAAGAACTATTAATTCAAATTTACAACTTCAAAAAAGCTATGGATCCTCAAGTAAAGATGAACAAAGGAGTGTAAATCCTGCAGATGTGGGAATTAAAATAGTATTTTACACTAATTTGCATAAGAATCTCAAGTACATGACACAGATCAGAGAGTCCAGGAAGGGTGCTGAATAATATTACCATATACATAAACATTGTTCAGCTCTCTCTCTTTATAATCACACTTTAGCAGTAAATGAGATGTAAAAAAAAGGCTTAAAAAAATTTTTTTTTCTAGTCATATATATTTATTATGTACCAGTTTCCTAGTTTCTTTCCTTCTCACTTTTCCTACCTGGCTTTTTCATAGCACAATCTCAGAAAGTGCTGTCATGATTAAACTAAAGGACACTTTCTTCTAGAAGGCAGCACGTACTTTCTGGAATAGCACACCTATTTCCCACTTTGTTTCAGCTGTACTTCATCTGGAAGACACATCCTGCTGCAGCTTTCTTTGTTTCACTAGCACTAACTATCCTGAGCAACACTTTTATTTTCCTGCTTGCCCAAACAAATGCCATGCAATAGGGTAGCTTAGCAACAGGAACACGTTGGCTCACGGTTTCAGAGGCTAGAAGGCTTGCTCCCTCCTGGGGTCAGTACCTTCTGGTTGGCTGGAAATTTGGGGGGTTCCTTAATTTTTCTGTCACATACAATGCACATGGTGGAATCTTCCCCTTTCTCTTCCGGGTTCCACTGACTTCCAGCTTCTAGATGCTCTCTGTGGCTTATCAAATTTCCTTTGCCTATAAGGACTTCAGCCATATTGGACTCACTCATACTGGGTATACCTTAACTAACCATACCTTCACAGGTCCTATTTGACAAATGGCTTCACAGACACAGGACCAGGATTGGGATCTGAACATGGTTTTTGTAGAGGGCATGATTCAATCCCCAACAAATATTATAGGGTGGGTAGCCACAAAGCAATCATCCCTTTTTTGCAATTTGGAATGATGTGTACAGGCTGCTTCGACATAGCCTGCACACCCAGATTCAGACTCTAATCACCCACTCATAAACTAAAGTGTACTTAGAAGGCATAATGTGAGAGAGTGCATTATGGAGTACAGAATTCCCACTCATCGTGCAGCCCACAGAAAAGAGCACTAATGAATAGAGATAAAGTACATTCAATGACTTTCTCCAGAAAGAATTCTCGCTAGGGATTAGTACTAAAAGAGTCACATTATCATTTTGTACATATGTCCCTTTCCAGTCAAAATCACTTTCAATATTTGAATAGAGCTTAACAAACCAAAGGGTAAATAAAATAAAAGTTAAAAAAAAAAAAAGGTCTAATCCAAAGGCAGCATTTAACGCAAGAGTTATTAAACATTTTTACTTTAGTTTTTTTTGTTTGTTTGTTTTGGAACATCTTCAAGCAAGATTTGGAAACACTTAAAAAAATAATCTTGTTATCTTGTACCATAGCACATATGTAAAGTCCTTTATACATGCAAGTTTTTTTAGTTCATTACCCAATAACCAATTCAAATATTTAGTCTTTCTAAATTGTGTAAACTTATTTTTAAAAAAGATGAAGAATTGTGTTCTGTAACACTGCTTTTTTTTAAATCTTTGAGCAATGGTTCTTAACTGGGGTAATTCTGCTCCTCTGAGGACAAAAAGATTTGGTTTATAAATCTTTTATTCTACTATCTGGTTTAAAAGACAACTGCATAAAGCAATAATTTAGGTCTGGGTTGATGAGCACACAATGTCTAGAGATGTAATTGGTATGACAATAAGGACAAGGAAGGGAAGGGAGGGGAACTATAGATGAACAAAATTTTTACATACTATTTAAATTAAATTAGTATTATGAAAGTAGACTGATACACATTAACATGTTAATTGTAATTCCCAGTACAACCACTAAGAAAATAATGAAAACTATATAGTAAAAGCAGACAAGAGAATTTAGATGGTACCCTAGAAAATAACCAGTTAATATAAAAGAAGGCAGTAATGGAGGAATAACGGAACAAAAAAAGATAAGACACTGTTCTGGTATGAAATGCTTATGTACCCTAGAAAACCCATGTTTTAACCCTGATCCATCTTGTAGAGGCAGCCATTTCTTTTAATCCTTATTCAGCACTGTAGGTTGGAAACTTGATAAGATTATCTCCATGGAGATGTAGTATGCCCAGTTGTGGGTATGACCCTTTGAAAAGAGGGATTTTTTACTCCACCCATTCCAGGTGGGTAATGATTAGTTTACTGGAATCCTTTAAAAGAGGAAAACATTTTGGAGAAAGCTAGAGAGCCATGAGATCCAAAAGAGCCAAGAGCCCATGCAGCCAGAGGCTTTTGGAGATGAAAAAGGAAAATGTCCCTATGCTAATAGATGTTGCCATGTTCACCAACTGATTTTACAGCTGAGAGAGAAACCCTGAAGTTCATCAGCCTTTCCTGAGTGAACATAACCTCTTGTTGGTGCTTTTATTTGGACATTTTTAAAGACTTGTTTTAACTGGGGCATTTTCACAACTTTAGCATTGTAAACTTGCAACCTAATAAATTCCCCGTTAATAGCTGTTCTGTTTCTGGTATATCGCATTCCGGTAGCTAGCAAACTAAAACAGACATACAGAAAGGAAACAGAAAAAAACTAGACATAAATTCTAATTTACTAATTACATTAAATATAAGTAAGTTAAACATTCTAATTAAAAGGTGGAGGTTAGGTATTCCGGGAAGATGGTCAACCAGAATAGCTCAAGATTAGCCCTGCTCCACAGAAAAGTTAGAGAAGGGACAGGAAGTGATTGAGATGGCAATTCGGGAGTGTGGCTGACCTGGGAGAGCATTCGGCACCACACAGCGCAGCCCTGGTTGCAGAGACTGAGGAACGGAGAGGTACAAAGCTGGAGCTTGGGATGGAGGAACAAAGACGTGGAGCTGGCAGAAATGCACGGACAGGAGCAAAAGACTAGGAAGGAAGCCAGGCGACATTCCTTGGGCACGTTACCCTCACCAGCGTAGCCCCATGACCGGCAACTCACCCTACAACCCACACACCTGAACCCCATCACCCACTCCCATTCCCTGCACTCCAGATGTGCCCAGCCCACCAGCCCTGAGTGCACATACCTGCCCCACACCCTCACCCCAAGTGCAACCCAATCCACCTCTCCTGCATACTTCCCGAGCACTACCCCCCCCC